>JAOTQQ010000001.1:196144903-196170876 GCA_026546715.1 Gallinago undulata | reverse complement strand
TTTGTTTTTTTTTTAATGTGGTTGGACTCGATGATCTCAAAGGTCCCTTCCAACCACTAAGATTCTGTGATTCTGTATTTAACTAAAAAAATAGAATTTTCAGTGTGTAGTATGCTTGGGTTCTGCTTGGGTTACATGTTTCCAGGAGGACTGAGGATGGTTAGATTTTCATCTCTCCTCATGCATTCAGCACTTCACTACCAGGACCTGAAGACCCTGAAATCCAAAGGATGCTCCCTATTAAGTCAGGCTTTTACACTGCATTGAATTTGTTGTGTTCAATGCACATGTGCAGTATCATTGCGTGTGCAATGATAATATTTATGCAAATACTGTCTCTAAACCTTAAGTTTGAAAACTCAGTTAAACTCACCAGTAAGAATTAATACATTGTATAGCATTTTTCTAAGAAACACTTAGTGCAGAATCTATTTTAATAATGCTGGATATAAAATTAGAGAAAATAAAGAACAAAATTTTTAAGACTATTATTTCAAATAATTTGTTTATTTCTAATTTTTTTATATTATGAAGTAATGCTAACATCCAGTTGTCAGGATTATATTGGAGTTGTCTTTCAGATTTCCCAAGCTGCTTATGTAAGTCTTTCAGATATGCAAAGATGGAAAAGTTTGCAATTTTTTGGCACGTCTAGTGCACTTCTTACTGCTGTAAATAGAGCAGCTTTTGCATATATAGTCCAACTGTGAATGACATTGTTTCATTTTTAAATACAGTCCTCAATAACCACTTGCAAATGGCTCTGCTTCAATGCAGTTAGACAATCAGATGTTCCGTAAAGATTATTTGTCAAAGATAAGTACTCCAGAAGGTTGTAAACAAGCTTCAGATATAACATAAATGTGTTGCTGTTACAAATACCTTGTCTTTGGTGAATTCTTGGCTCCATTAAATTTGCTGGGAATTTTGCCATTGCCCTGTCTGGGGCCAGTAACTCATCTATTTGTTCTGTTTTAACACAGGACCATTGGGAACTTCAGCACATCCCCTAGTGAAGAAAAAAAAAAAGATCTGATACTCAGGCCACAGTTCCCCACTTCAAAAGCCTTGTGTGAGCAATGGCATCCTCAGTATCATGCTGGAATGGCTATGAAGGCTGAGTTTCAGCTCCCAGATCAAAAAGTTCCCTTGCTACAACATTCCCAGCTAGGGACTACACTTCCTCCAGTTTCACAGCATCACAGAATGGAGGAGGTTGGAAGGCACCTTTGGAGATCATCTAGTCCATCCCCTGCTCAAAGCAGGGTCAGTGAGAGCAGGCTGCTCAGGGCTGTGTCCAGCTGGCTTTTTGATATCTCATATCAAAGTTTATCTCATAGTTTTGGGCACCTCAATACAAGAGAGATATCAAAGTGCTGGGCGAGTGCAGAGGAGGGCAACGAAGCTGGTGAAGGGCCTGGAGAACAAATCTTATGAAGAGTGGTTGAAGGAGCTGGGACTGTTTAGTTTGAGGAAGAGGAGGCTGAGGGGAGACCTCATCACTCTCTGCAACTACTTGAAAGGACACTGTAGAGAGGTTGGTGCTGGTCTCTTCTCCCAGATAATTAGTGACAGAACAAGAGGGAATGGCTTCAAGCTCCAACAGGGTTGGTTTAGACTGAATATTAGGAAAGAGTTTTTCACAGAAAGAGTGGTCAGACACCGGAATAGGCTGCCCAGGGAGGTGGTTGAGTCACCATCCTTGGATGTGTTTAAGTCATTTAGATGTGGAGTTGGGGGATATGGTGTAGGGGAGAACTTTGTGGAGCGGGGTTGATGGTTGGACTTGATGATCCCAAGGGTCTTTTACAACCTAAATGATTCTATGATTCTATATGTTGGAGATAACCTCTCTGGGCAACCTGCGCATGTGTTTTACCACCCTCACAGTGAAAAAGGTTTCTTCCTCATGTTTATTGGTTGGACTAGATGATCTTAAAAGGTCCCTTCCAACCTAGGTGATTCTGTGATTCTGTGATTCTGTAAAGATAATTTCAGTTGGTGTCACTCACTTCTTCTCCTCTCACTAGGCACTACTGAGAAAAGTCCAGGTCCATCATTTAATTTTCTCCAGCAAATACTTACAGACATCAATAAAATTCTCCCCACACCTTCTCCTCTCCAGGATGAACAGTCTCAGCTCTCAGCCTCTTCCTGTGTCATCTGGATTCAGAAAAGCAGTTAAGCATGTGCGTATCAGATCTTAGTGTTGAAAGGTGATCATATTTCATGGGGGACATGCAGAGATGTTGAAATTCCATCCAGATCCAGAAGAAAGTTCCAATATTTCAAAATTATCTGCGAAAGAGAAATCTATGGAATCCCTATCTAATCTCTGCAGCTACTCAGCAGCAAAGCAAGGAAGCCATAAAACCCCCAGCCTTACAGCCTGTGGAACCATGGAGTCTGTGTCCCCACAGCAGCCCATGTGTAGGGTTGCTCTTTGGTCAGGACTTGAGGCACCCCTTGTCTACAGCTCTGCAACAGTCCAACTTCCACTTCATACATTTAAGACAACATATGCATGGCTTGTTTATTTCAAATGCAGTAATTTACTTGAAAGTCACAAAATAAATAAATTTCCCCAAAGAGAGTTATTTAAATTAAAGCATTTCCTGCAGAACAGAACTTTAAATTAGAAAATAAAATCGCATACAGGCGTAAAGTTGACATTTCAGTTTAATTAGGAAGACTACTGTACAAATACTTGCTGTTAATATGAAAACAAGTCAGACTCCAAACTGCTGGAAATAATGAAATTAAAATTAGATGCACAGATGAGCCACTGAGTTAAAACTTGGGCTGCTCTTCACTAATTCTGATAGGCAAAATTCATCCCAATACAGAAGATCAATAAATGGTTCATGTATCACCATGCACCACCTGAGGTCTGCTTTCACACAGTGGGCAGGGTTCTCATATTAAAATTCAGAAATATGAGCTCTTGAATCAGTATTACTAAGAAGTTAAAACCCTGTACTGGTGCTTTACATTTCTACATGGGGAAATTATATTCTCACTCTCATAAATTATTCTGTGACCTATATATGACAAGCTTTAAATAAAAAAATAAAATTAAAAAAAAAACCCACACCAAAAAAACAGCTACCATAAATTGAAAGTAAGAAGTCAATAGGTCCTGTGTTGATCACCTGTAGAGGGATGGATTCCCCTCACTTAGAACAATTTAATGTACACTTATTTCAGCCAGGAGCTCCTTGTGTCATATTAACCAGCTGAAAATGAACTGTATGGATGTGTCCAGCAAAATGATACTGTATCACATCAAAAGGAATTAGACTTCATTGAACAGAATTCAGTTGAAAAAGCAAACAGCATCAGCAAATAACACAGTGGCATTCATCCAGCTCATCCTTTGGTGGTTCCTGGACTAAGATATCAAGAGAACTGGGGTGTAAGTGAAGAACCCAAGAGAATACGGGTTGTCAGGATTCTAAACAGAAGTCAAGGTCTCTTTACAAATACATACCTTTAATAAGCAGCCTATACTCTTTATATAGCCCCTGCAGGCATCTATAAATGGTGGCTATAAATTCCCCCCTCTCTCCTTGAACAGCAGCCTTAAAATGGTACTTTGGGTTTGGGTTTCCCCATGGTAAGGAGAGCAGCTGGGGCTGGCAGGGCAGCAGGTCTAACCTCACCCATCACGACCCTGGCCACAGAGCCGCATCACCACACAGAGGGAAACACTGTGTGCCTGGCTAATAACTGATTAAAAACACACATCGAGGACACCAGGGAGTAGGTGATGATTCTTCTACCCAAATTTGCCTGGGTCAGTGTTCATGGTGCTTTTTTTTCTGTTTTGCAGCCTACAGCTGAGCTCCAGATAAGACTCCAAACCAAACAAAAGCAGCAGCAGCACCAGAGACAGCTATATGAAAGGGGAATTCTCCAAGAGCATTTATTGGTTTTGTTCATAGATTTTTTTACAAATATTTCAACCTAGACATAGTGCATAGATGTCCTCTGGAATAGAGTACAGACCCACTTTATGAAAACACCCTTTCTCTGTTTATTTCTGATGGGTCTCAGTGAAACACCAACTTTCTGGACTGACCAACACTCATGGCCAGTCAGATTATTATATTTATTTCTTTGAAAATCTTTAAAGTGCCTACAATGTTTTTATATGAAACATACTCTCATCAGGCATCTTCAGACACTATTCAGGACTGGCTTCCTTTGCATTCAGAACTGAATTAAGAGGCAGCTGGAATATTAAATGCAGATTTGTGGGAAATAAAGTCTCAAATCTGCATACATGCCAAAATTCCAACAAGAAATGAAACAGCAGAACTTCCTTGGGTATCCTTTCAGAGTGATTTCCTGATGTGAGATCACAAGATTTAAAGAATAACTTAGAACAACACTCAGGAAAGATGAATTGCAAAGAAAACCCCGATTCATGATGGCTCTTCTCGTCTGGCTGCTAATATTGTGATTTGCCTTGTAAAAAGTAAGTGCTAAGATATGGCCCCATTTTTCTCAGTACACGTGCAGTCTTAAAAGGCACATCCTTCTTGAAAACACTTGCAGTCCTCCAATGCCACATAACATGCTGCATTTTCATTAATATAGTTTGGGTATTGCAGTCTTGATTGTGTAACACTTATTGTTAGTAATCTGCAGTTTATCATGGCAGATATAAGGGTCTGCCACTGGGACTTGTCTTGAATACAGACTCTAACTCTCGTGCTCCCCTGCTGTAAGGCAGTCTCTCACCATTTTTGCTCAGTCAATAGGCTGAGAAAGGGAGCGGGGACGCAGTCATAGACTGTATGGCAATGTGTTGGATGTACTTGGATCACCACCCTTATTAACCAACAACTGATCCATCCTTTTGACCTATGAGGAAATCGCGTTACTTGGGAAGAGCAAGCAAAGGCATCACACAATAAAACCCTATAGAGATTTGCCACCTACATCATCTTTATGCCAAATGACCACAGGCTCTTGTACTTCTGAGAACTTCTCATGTGAGAGCTCAGCAGATGGACTGATGAGGAATTATCCAGTGATTGGGTTATTCTCCAAATATACCATCAATGGGAACAATCAGAGCACTCACGTTTGGGTCAACTTATCTATGTAATTTCCTCTGTAGCTTTATCTATATTGCACAGTAAAACAAGTTCCCTTGTCTCTGACTCATCTTCTCTATCCCAAGAACTACAAAGGTTCAGCTGTAGGCCAGCTATTTATCCTAGTTGCCTAGAGTTAGAAGATTTCAGTGTTGTCTTTGTCTACATCCAAATGTTTCATCTTGATTTCAGTGAGACTTCATTTTAAAAATGGAACAGAACATTTTGACCTCCAATGACATTTTGTTTCCATATTTAACTTTTTTATTATATATTAGGCAAGTGAAGAAAGTTTAAAAAAAAATGAAATGCTTTACATTTTGTTATCAAAACAAATCCTTTTGGTTTTCTTACATCTTACATTAAATGCTTTGCTTGAAGCTTCAGATTGTTTTTTATTTTAACAAGTACATTGATTTAGTTCCATTTTGTAATGGAGTGAAATATATCAGCATCACATAGTTACTCAGAAAACAGAAAACCTTGACCATACACAGCTTTACTCAGCAGTCCTTCACCTCCAGCCAAGAAATAACTGCTTTAGTCTAAGCCCAGTTACTGGGACTGTGTGATGGAAATGGGATGAAGTGCCTGGGATGGATACAGCAGAGGTCAGGTTAGATGATGAACTGGCCAGTTCTGGCTTTAACTCCAGGAAATTTTGCAGCCTGTTTGGAGAGCGAGGAACTGCAGTTTCCATAGCTTGTATAAAGCAATCTTTCAAGTCTCAGGAACATGAGTAAAGCCAAGCCTCTAACAGGATTTCTAATATGATCATCCATTGTTCTAAGTTGAAATAGGAAAAAGGAAGGAAAAAAAAGACACAGGACATATTTTCAGGTCTGTAGGGTAGCTAGCTTTTGGGTTTATGTCTTGTCCCCAACTACTGATGCAGATTTTTCCCTCAGTATCTGAAGTATCAGCCATCTCTGAATATCTGACTCAAACATCAAAGTAATTTCAGAAATATCTCTCTACTTTATTCTAAGAGTTCAATCTTTTGAATTTTCACTCTTAAGCAGCATTGCAGCCTCCAGTAGCAACACCCACAAAGATGCCAGAGGGCCAAACCACCTACCCAGAGCCCAAACCAGCTGCCTTCTTTCTAAACAGCTTCTCATATGTACCTGGGAGTGAGCTGCAAGCCAGAGTAATTTAGGCAGCCTTCAGCCTGGTCCTCATCATTGTGTTTCCTGAGGGCTCTTCAAAGCCTCTTTGACTGTGTGATTGTGGGCTCATCCATTTCTCCAAAGTGTCTGTTGACATGTGTTGCTAAGAGCTCAACATATGGTAAGTGTACATCCACCCAGGCACACAGCAAAAGTGTTTGTGGACATTGGACCATATGAACAAAGACTGCCTGTAGGTCCTGACACAGGGCCTGTCTCATCCTCTTGTGACAGAAGAGACCTGAGTTTTGGTTATGGATGGACATATATCTGACAACTTCTTAATGGAACGTGGACTTTATAAATGGCACCCTCCAATCAGAGCATTTCATACCATGAGGCTAGGGTAACTTTATCTTGTAGAGGACACTTTGACAGACAACACCATTTACAAACCTGGTCAGGAGAAAGAGAGGTTCCCTCAGGTTTACATAGTCACCTTTGATGTCTACAAAAGAAACCAAGAAAGAGAATTCTAATCTGTAGATTCCCCATGCCATGGTCCATCCAGGTTTATAGGCCAATGTTTTTTTCCTTAATGAAACCCAGCAGATGTTCACCCTGCTTTTCTCGCACCAAATAACCGGATGCTTGAGGAGCCTAAAGGAAACTTGGGAGTTGTGTCTGGACATCAGGGGATACTATCTGTACGAGCAAAAGGCAGAAACAGGAGTATCCAGCAGCAAGTGAGGTGATTAATTTTGGTGTCTTAAGTTTGGCCTTTTGACTGATTAGATCCCATGTGATGGGAACACAGTGTTTTTATACTCAGCTGAAACTGTGAGAAGCTCCATGATGTGGCTATGGCCCATTTTTTGGACTCCTTCTCTTTTTTGTTCTTTAGTTGCCTTTGAAAGAAAAAGATTTAGGATGTTATACCCCTCCTTCTTTTTGGCATCTTTAGATGGATATTCTCCTAATTCCTAGGTCTTAGGTGACATCGGCAATTTAAAATCTTGAATGCACTCTCAGCGTAGAGAGAACATACATGATTTTCTATTTCAACAGCACCAGGGAAAAGAACAAGGTCAGGTACTGTCATCAATTCATTTTTATTTATATATATATTTATTTATTTTTTAAACTAATTCAAGGAATACTCATAAAATACTTTTTGAAAAGGAAGCCAAATTCACCTCTGTCTCCACCATGATTCACTGGATCTGCACCTTCCAGAAATAAGATTGAAGATAGCTGCTTCATTTGAAACTAAGACTTTTGTCTGCAGGCACATAGATGCAATTTATCTCCCTCCTAATCCTCTGCTGTTCAGACTTCCACATCTGAGCTAGACCTGGTAGGTCCTTGCCATAATTGTTGGTCTCATAACTCTACATTCATGAACACTTCTGACATCTGACTTAACAGGCACTGACCCTGTGTTGAAACAATACAGTCACGTGATGAATGATGCACTGGATGAATGGATGGATGGACGGATGGATGGATGGATGGATGGATCTGTGGTCACCCTTTGGAAAGGGGAGAGAAATTGCCTCTGTAAAAACATGTTTCATCTCATCTGTTTTAGAAATTCACCTGAGAAAGAGATGAATCACACCCTGGAAGTTCCTGCTCATCTTCTTTTACTAGGCAGGGATTCAAGATTGACTGTTTCTCACACAGACATCTCCGTTAGAGACATCAAAATCTGAACACTGAAATTTTCCCCACCTTACCTTCCTCCTCCCACAAATACACAATACATCTCAATTTATATGCTGCATCTCTGTAAAGACAGGGGACTCCCTTTTTATGCACCTTAATCTCCTGATCTGCACCTCAAAGGATGAAATATAAAGGATGATGCCATACCTTTTGTTTGGTTTATTATAATGAAAAAAACAAGCAGTTTGTACCCTAGGTGTGATTTACACTGAATGATGTGCAGTATTTTCCTTCCTTTATTAGGTGCACCAACATTTTATGAATAAATCTAGAAAATGTGCAAATTCTAATATCTCTGTATGTGAGTTTAGTGCCTTTATATAGACAAGTTAACTCAGCTTGCATCAGCCAATTTATTTCTTGGCAGTTTCTCAGTTTGGGGGTAGCAAGTAAGTTGTTTGTGAAACCATCTACTCTTACACATCTTTGCATGGATTAATTCCTCACTCCTTCTCTGTCTGCAGCCAGTAATTGTTTTTAAGTTTAAAGGGGCTGTGTTCTTGGTTTACTTTATTTTTTGAATGGTGATGAACAAGTGGAAATTGTCACAGCCAACACAGCTCAGTCATTAACAAAGTTAAATAACAATCAAGGCAGATTTTTTTCATTCATCTCAAACTTCTGTTTTGCATCAGAACTAATTATTTCTGCTTAGAACCTGACACAACTCACCATTATAATGGAAGGGAGGTTTCAATGAAAAACCTGCACCTTTATAAAGAAGCTCAGCTTTAAGTCATCTCCCACTGAAACATCAGAAGATCAATACTGCACAGAGCCCCAGCGTACTGGATTATTGTGAACATCCTGCTGGCTACAATTCAGCTTTCCATTTAATTGTGCTCTTATTTAAAATTCTGCTGCACCCACAGAAGAGCAAGAGAAACCCGATAGGCATTTTGTAAGGTTATGAACAATGAAAACTCTAGATAAATGTCAAAGAAAAGATAGTAGGCCATAAATCACCACCTGATGGTATCAGGTGAAATAACCTGTTCTCTCCTCCACCTCCCCAGGGCAAGCAACCCTGAATATGTTAAATGCTGAATTTATCAGTGATGCAACATCCCCACTGACACTATTTCAGCAGTGATGGTGATTTTTTTTTTCATCTTACAATTCTTTTGATTTTTCTGGGGACGAGATGTCTCAAGAGACAGATAAAAATAGGGCAGAGTGGCGGCGAAACTTAAAAATCCAGCCTCGCAAATGATTGCCTCATATCTGCAGTCAAAAAAGTTGTGAAGTAGATCTATTCATACGACAAGAGTAAGACAATTTCTTTTCCACCATCTTGTTGATAATCACGAAGTTAATGGTATCTCTGCAATGTTGTCTTGTCAAATTATAGCAACTCTGGCACTCAGGCTGCCTGAATCAGCCTTTCCGTACCTGGATACATGTAAAGCAATGAAGGAAGAAAGTCAGCCCAGCCTGGAACCAAAGGGAGAATCATTTAAAAATTCTTCCAGATCAAAACATTTTTTCCTTTTGTCTCCACATTTTCTGCTTCATTTCATTCCACAGTGGCAGGGGGGGAATGTTGTCATCTGGCATTGGTAGCAACATCATATAAAATGCAACACCCAAAGGAAAAACAATTATTCTATTTTTGCCTGAAAATTGGAGTCAGATTTTCAGAGGAAGGGAGCTAAATCATGTCTGCCAAACAGCTAATCCTTGCAGACGCACACAGCCACAACCACGCAGTGCATCCACATGAAGCCCTGCCAAAGCTGGGCTGAGGAACCTTCCTCCTTATTCCTCTCTTTATTCCTCCCCCCAGAGCAGAAATGCAGCTCTGGGGCTTCTTTGCCACCCAGTGACCCCTTGCATCAGGTTTTTCTATACATGACAAGGGATCTCAAAACAGCATGGCAGCCACTAACCGCTGTTCCTAATGGTCATGCTGCCCAGAAGCTGGGGAGAAAAAGCCACCCTGAGAATGTCTCCATCTGCAAAGGAGTCCTTGTAGAAAGGACTCTCCTTGACAACCCATTACATCCACAGTTACACAGCTCAGTCACTTGATTCAGGTGCAACACTTCACATGTTGAAGAACAAGAAAGATCCTGCAATTTGGAGATGCACTGTGGATGTTGTGCTGCACTTTTGGATAACGTTCCTGCTTGCAGCCTCCTAAGAGGAAGAGAAAAAACAGCTCCCTCTTGTTGAAACGGTAATATCCATGTGAAAATAATTTCTGCTCTGCATTTCTCATGAGTGGAGCCCTGCGCGTGTCCAGGGTGGGAAGCGTGACTCAGAAAGATCCCTCATGGAGCACTGAGCAGCAGGCACCCTGGCCATGGAAGCAGCATGCTTTGAAAGAGCATGGTGTGCACATACTCCTCCCCTGCGCAGGCAGTATTTAGCTGCAAAATCCTGACCAGGTAGCTGGAAGTATTGGCAATATTGCAGTCCTCCATCTCAGGGATGATGGTGAACCATGAGGCTGAAGCTCTGGGGACCACTTGCATAGAAGGGACTTCCCAGCAGATTGGGGAAGGGCCAGCCCCTCTGCTACTTGAAACTTTGAGACTTTCGTTTTCGTAGGCTTTGAACAGCATCCAAATAAGTTAAAACCACAGATGGGATGAAGTGAACTTGGATTTAAATTTGGATTTCACACTGCACATATGCATACACATACATGCACACAGCACAGCAGCTTCCCTGATCTGAGGGATGGGTTTGAGCCACTCTTGAGACAGAGATCGGCCACAACGCTGCATCCCTGAGTCACCCACACCCCTGTGAATTACAGCCATAGATACTGGGGGGATGGGGGAAAGAAAGAAGAAAATCTCTTTTCCTCTAAGTTTTAATCAATTCACAGCAAATACTTCTTCTTTCCCATCTGTCTCCTCATTACCTATGACAAATAGAAAGTAACACCTTCTCTCAGCTCCAGGTTTCCTCTGCCGATTTTCTGTGTGGTTGCCTTTCATACATGAGCAGACAAGGACCAAACCATTATTTCTCACCACAGCTCTGAGAGGGTCATGGTTTCTTTCCCTCTCACCAAAAGGCAAATGTCTAAATGCTCAGGGACTCCTTGAATTTTTCAGCAGCTTAAGTTTCTCCTTTACTCCTTTGCAATTTCATATCTGCAGAGAGGACTGGGATAATGTGATTCATTAAGTCTCTGATTTTCACTTACACTACATATTCCCTGAGCTTATCTAGGACATTAAAGGGGACTTTAAAAATGGGAGAAGAGTTTGTTCTTTCTTATTTATTTATTTTAGCTGCCAGGTTACATCAGCTGAAATTGCCACTTGCCTGATCCTCAGATTAGACTGCATGGGCTTTTAGGCATCTGGATCTCCCAGAAGAAAAGAAGGATGCTCTTGCACCTGATCTTTTGGGCCAGAGAACTGGGTTATCTAAATTGTCTTCTCCAGAGTTTTGGAAAGAAAAGCTGTGTTCCCCTCTGCCTTCTGCCTTGTCTGTGACACAAGAAAGTGGCAGAGTGCAAAAGGGCTTTAAATCAGAACAGCTGGGTTAGGTGCACTTGTCTTACACGAGTGTACATGATGCTGTGAGATGGGATGTAAAGCAGGACATGCTTTGTGCCTTTGTTTCATCACGAGTGAAGTTTTGTGTGATTTGGTTTTCTTTGCCTTTCTAAAGTAAACGTGAAATCACCAGGAGAGGAGAAAGTAAGATGTGAAACATCCATTCTTTGTGTATGAAATTAAACTGTAGCTCTGGCAATTATCACTGACGATCCCGGAGTACTTTACATAAGATTATAGTCTCCACCTTGATGTTGGATCATATTCCTACTTAAATAATTGTATTCCATATTTAAAATATCCTTCTCTGATGGTTTTAAACACTGTTGTCAAATATTTAAGAAGCTTGCCCTCAGAGACAGATGCATTTCAATGGCAGAAGAGGAGACTACTTGTGCAATATCCCTGTTAGCATGCAAAGGTCAGTGATCACTTGAGATGAAGAATACTGAATATCATAAGAAAATATTTCATTTATTGCATGTTGGATAGTTAATAATTTTTTCTTCAACTCTGCTATTCATAAAAAGTGTATTTTGTCTCTGAGCCCAAATATGGAAAATCTGTGTTATTTGTAATATGACTTCTCTTATTTCTGTTCCTGGAAAAAAAAAAAAAAAAGGCAAAAAAAACCCGAATCCACAAAACCTGTGAATTTCTAACACCAAAACAGATCTGGTGCCTTTTATCTTTAACCTCCTTCAGCAGCAAGGTATAAAAACTACATGCAAACAGCATTGATTGAACAAGATAAGGCTGTTCATACACAAAAAAAACCCCACTTCCAACTCAAAGAGACATTTAACAAATGTGGGTGTGCATATACTGTAACTTTCTTTTGCACGGGGTTATAAACATAAGTTGCATGCCAAGTTAATTATGGTTGTATACTGGGGCTTCATTTGCAGCAACTGGTTCTCACTGGGAAGGATATTGGGACTACCATTTTGAAAATCAATCCAAGAAATCTCCTAATCTCTGTAAACGCAGCAGAGACATAGCAAGAAATACCATTAGGAAAGTAACCTATTACTCCTCCAAAGTAAACAAGAGAATATGTTTCCCACCCCACTAAGTGACGGAACTTCTTAACTATGTCACTGCCCCAGCTAAAAACAAACAAAAGGGTTGCAACAGCCTTTGGAGCCTTTCAGCTTCAAGTACCTACTCAGAAAAGTTCTCCTTGTGAGGTTAATGTCTAATGAATATTGCAGGAGAACTTGCTGGTTCTGGCTGTATCAAAAACTGGCTGCACAAAGCCCTAAACACACAGAAAGGAGCCACAAGTGGACCTTTCCTGTTCGTGCTGGAAAAAGGTTAAATGGGAAAATGTTTCAGAGGTCGAGTGATTCTCAAGCACTTTAATTAATTTATTTATTTATTTATTTATAAAACACTATTTAAATGAGGGGGATAAAAAAGCTAAAGTTCTGTTTTCTTGGTGTGTGGAAAGTGATGTAAGGGATGGCAAAAACTGGAACTGCAGAACACAATACATGACAAGGGGATTAATGAGTCAAAGGGAAGCATCAGAGTAACAGATGATGCATCATTCAGTCCAAAGCCTTCCTAGAGAGGAAAGGTGCCCAAAGAAGAGAAACCCCATATTCTGCTACAAACCAGATGTGGGACTTGGAGGAGACGTGAACAATTATGGAATAAAGGGAAGCTCATCTTGAAATGAGAAACAGAGAATGTATAGGTAATTCATTCATAGAAAATCGTATATGTAATATATGCAATACACCACCATCTTGATCGGCTTTAGGTTGAACCTTCAGTAAGCACAGTATTCAAATACACGAGCAGTCTCCTTGTCTTCAAGCAGTCATGATAAGGTAGGTGCTTAAGTGCCAGGATGAATCAAAGACCTCAGCTGTCTCATGCCACCCTCCAGTTCCTTCACCTTGTTGTTTATATGGGTCTCCACTGATGCCTGTGAGTACATTCCCCGCATAACTATGCCCTGGGCAAGGAATTTCACTTAAAAGCCTTCGGCGTCTGTTGGTAACTTAAGTGTGTGTCCCAATGTTCTCCTGCTGTTTTCAGGAGCATATAGCATTGTAACACTTACCTTTTCTACCCTGCTCAAATTTTTGTATTCCTTAATGAGGTCTTCTATGTAGATCCAGCTTTCCAAAGAACCTGCTGCACATTCTCCATCCAATGTGAATACCAGTGTGCAACCAAACGGCACCATCACTTGGGTGGTGCTTCCCACCAATGCAGCTCATTCATGTAACAACTCACTGGAACAGCTCTTGGCCTCTCTCACTGCCCATACTGCATCTGAAAGCTTTCTTCCATGTTGCTTGCAATGCTCTTGCCTCATGCAGTTGTGTCATCGTAGAATCATAGAATGGGTTGGGTTGGGAGGAACCTTAAAGATCATCTAGTTCCAACCCCTCTGTCATGGGCAGGGACACCTCCCACTAGACCAGGTTGCTCAGAGCCCCATCCAACCCCAGAGTCATGCTCAAAACTGTAAAAGAAGAAATTGTTTATAAATAAACCTTGATGAAGTAAAACTTAGGTGACAGGCACTCAGTCCCACAGACAAGAGGATGCTGATCATCACTGTCTGAAAGTGAACATAGATTAATTCAGGCTAGAGGTGAGATACCTCATTCCATTGATGAGACAGTGTACAAGGGTTGGAGCACATTGCTCCCACTAGTGATTTTGAAGACAAGACTAGATTTATTTTTGTTTGTTCTAAAACATTTACTCCAGTTCAAATAAGAATTACTTCAGAGAGGGCAGCAGGACTTCATTATATGAACAGGTTACCCAAACAAGCATAAGCAAAACTGTATTTCCCCACTCTCCAAAATTTTAGAGATAGTCCACTTAGCCGTTAATGAATCTACAACACTCCCTCCCTGGTCACTTGTCACATCCAACCTGCCACCCAGGTATCTTACACATTGTCACATCATTCAGCAATGAAGCATAATAACATTTGGCAGCAGACCCCAGTGTAAGGGATTGGCGTGTTGCGTGAGGGCATCAAATCATCTGTTCAGACTGGAGAGGAATATCAGCAGCCATCAGGTGACCCTTAAAATATGGTGGGAAAACAGAAGCACTGGGGAGAGCTGGGGTCACCTCACTGACTGTATTTTGCTTGTGGGTGTCCAGCAGAGCTCTGGTAATCAAAAACTGGACACACTTTGCATGGGTTTGTCCACCTCCTTACTTTCCCATCCCCCTTTAGCAGCGGAGCTGCTCACAGACCTCTCTCTCTCACCTCAGACTTCCATTATCTTTTTTAAAGTGAAGAAAGATTCTCTCACTAACAGTAAAAAGATCCTCTTGGGTACCAGGGAATGAAGTCCAGTGCAGGAGCATGGCTCGCACAGGAGGAGACAGGAGATGTCTGAACTGCAGAGGCAATTAGATCCACAGCATTTCAGGACTTATTTTCAACGGTTCAGTGTTCTTACCACAACACATGCACGGTTTTTATGGAAAGCAGATAATACTCATAAAAATATCTGCTTCGTTAAAATTTGATTTCCTGCAAAGATTTTCCCGACTGCAAATTTTCAATCAGTTCCAGACAGAACCCTTTGCAAATGGCATCAGAACTGTTCATTTAAAGCAAACAAAGAAGGAAACAAACAAACAAAAACCTTTTTGCTTACTGAATCATAAAATGTTTCTGAGCGTTTGAATTCAGTATCTTATAGCTAAGAAAATCAGCTCAAAAATCTGTCTGAAACAGAAAATAAGTGACTATGACTTATTAAGTGATCAGGCTGATAATTCTGTTAGATCTGAAAATTGCCTTGTCTAGTTATTAGGAAGTGACTCTAATTAAAGGAAACCTGGACGGTCTGAAACCACAGTGGTGTGATCGGAAGATCAGGGAGTGAGCTGATCCATAGTTATATGTACCTGCACAAAACACTGAAGACGCTCTCAGCTCCACAGACAGTGACACAATGAACACCACTGGCTGAAATGTTGAGGTAGATGAATTCAAACACAGGGGTTGTGTTTTTATTAGCAAGGATAATTACTTGTTCATACAAATAAACCGTGGCTATAGTAGGTCCTCTGCCACCAGTTGTTTTTAAACTAAAAGTGGATTTTCTGGCTTTTGAATGCTCTCCTCCAATTGAAGCATGAATTTCGTCAGAGAAGGTTTGTAGTTTGTCTTGTAGAGATGTCAGAATAGATTATTGCACCAACCCCTTTTCATAGCAGATTTCTCAAGTGAGTGCGTTTTAACTGCAATCATGCCTTTCTGTATATGGCTGAAAAAAAAATGGTTTAGCTGAAATTAAAGCATGGCTCCAGTTGGGTTCAATAACTTCATCACAACACTACAAAAGTTTCCAAATTCCCACTGAGCTGGACCTCCGGTTCTTCTGCCTGAGAAGGTATTGCTTAAATAACTGTAGAAAGGGAGAAGAAAAGAGAGAATTCATGGCAATAAATACATCCAAACCCCACTGAACATTTTTGTTAACACCCAGACAAAGAGACATCAGGCCTGAAAGAAGCTCCTGGAACCTGTCATGGAGAAGAGACTTAGAGAGTGGACACTGGATGAAAGAGGGTACAGAAGGAGAGAGAAGGAGATAGATGTTCACCATGTGCAGAAATGTATGACCAGGATTCTGTTTGCACAGGACAGAAAGACTCTGCTGAGTCAGTCATTTCTGAGTCACAACTTGCAAGCCACCCCCGTTGTTACAGTCCTCTCTTGAGGAAATCAAAGAAAGTTCTGCAACTTTTCCCCTCTGGTTCTCAGCTGGGCAGCAGCATGTCTCCCATTGGATTTGTTTTTAACATGTCCCAGATATTTAGTGGATAACCCTAAAGATAAGGAGGTCAGTGAACTCTTTGATGGATTTCAACTTTTTTATAAATCCATTTAGTACCTAATATTTTTCTACAGTCCTCAATGGCACTTATGCATATGGTTGTAACTTTAATGAACGTCCAGCTTTCATCCCTATGTTAAGATAGAAATAGCATTTAAGTGGAAGATTTGTAACTTGAACATTCCAGATATTTAGTGACTAAGGGAAGGAAAAGCCTGTATCCTCTTTCCAGTTCATGATATCATTTCCTTCTGCACAGGCTTACTTTGGAGCAACATATCAAAACAAATTCAGTAACAGCAATCCCACTTTGCACTGTTACAGCACTTTCCACAAACAAGTTAAATAACTACTCCTCTTCAAACACTTTCACCACCACCCTGGATTTTAGGATATTACGGGCTGGTGAGAGATATTAAGTAACACGTCTCAAACCCTTCTTGACATCTGTTGCTGAAGCAGGAATTGACAGCAAGTCTCCTGAGTATTTACCCATTCATTTCACCACAAAATGATCGTTTCTGTCTACGATATGAGTTCTTCAGTCAAGAGATTTCAATTACACAGTCCATGCACACAATTCACATTTACCCTTCATTTTAAAAAAAAAAAAAAAGTATTTGATTCAAAAAAGGATGAATGTTTTGGGTTGTTTTTTTTTAATTGGACTTTAAACTAATGACCTTAGGCAGACTTGACAGTGCAAGACAAAGGTTGGCGGCTCACAACTGGGAATACTCTAACAGCATTAACTTGCCCCAGTGCCCCAGACACTAGGAGGATTTGTTCAGGGCAGCTGAAAAAAGTGCCCACTGGGGAGAAAAAGTGAACCCAATCAATTGTGATCTACATTCTCATCTAAGAAGAGTCCTTGCAACGTACACATTCACAGTATCTACAGCTTAAATGGGAAAGTATAAAGCCCTTCCAGATAAATCCAGGATAGGACTAAGTACTATGAAACTCTTAATTACTAGTTTTATTCTATTATGTTGGTGGCATTTGGGGCCACTTGGTACATAATAAGGTTAGACTCTAGACCACATTTTCACCATTAAATCTCTAACGTTTGCTACTGTCCTCAGTAGCAGTAGGATTGTTCCCTAAAATTTCAGTGCTAAGAGATAATGAGGGCCTTCCATCTTCACTGAAAATGGAGAATGGAGATTAAACACATATTTATAGAAACATGGTTTTCACGTGCTGTGCTGGATCAGGGCCAACATACTCTGTGTGTTGCAGAGTGACGCCATCTGAGGCATATTCTCAACCCCACAAAACCCAGCAACATCATCAGAAACAGATTTTGCACTATGATTTTAGGCTAACGGAAATCAGTGCCTATTGCCCAAGAAGCAGTAGGGCTAATACAGCTGCCAAGATTATCCTACTACTGTCAGAACTGCACATCTTTCAGGAAACATCTTGAAGTGGACGTTTTATCAAGTACAATTTCCCCAAGCTTCTCAAAATGACATAAAAATTTTATAACAAGTTATTATAGAGCAGGTGCCTATTTTTTTTCCATAGAGAGGCATGCATTAGAGGTTGGAGGTCAGGGATTTACCTAGAAGATTTGTGGAAACTGAAGGAAATAAAATTAATCCCACAAGAATAAGTCTGTACAGTCCAACTTGTGATGAGAAACAACAGTTTACATGGTTCGGTCAATAGCCTCTGGGTATTCCAGGAAGGGAACTACAGCAACATTTCTATAAACAATTAGAAATTGTATTTTGGGGTACTTCAATCTATTCTTTTGGAACTTGGCAGTTGTTCAAATAAATTGGTATTCTTTTCCCCAGAAGAAAGGCTGATTGGATTATTTAAATATGGTACAGCACATTCCCTGCTTACCAAAGATTGCCCCCTTTTCTGGTAACAGGAAAATATATCCTTTCCCCCCTCTCTTTTCCTCCACAATTCCTTTTCCCTTAATATATTTTTGGAGAAAGAAGAGGAGGACTGTTCCATTCTACATCTTAGCAGATTTCTATGTTTAATAACATTTAGATCTGACTTCCACTTTCTCAGTAGGAAATATGGATCTGCTATGTCATTCTCCTGCTTACTCCCTGCCCTCAATCTTCATACTCACTGAAATGAGTTCAGCTGCCATCTGTAATTCTACTTCTAGCAAGCTGAATGTCAGAATTCCCGGGGTTTTTCCAACATTAGACAGCCCAAGGGAATTGACCATTCAAACACCAAGGGATGTGGTATTTTCTGCCACTGATACATCACCGTTCAGCATGCAAAAATTTGAAAATCCTCATGTCTCCAAAGCAGAGAAAGCATAAAAGTAGCTTCTAATATTTTCCCTTTCCCAGGGGAAGTGGATGCTTCTGCACAAGTTCAAGGAAGAACTGAGAAGACCAAACTGTCTTCAACTCTGTCCATGCTAGAAAAAAAAGCATATGCTTTGAAATGTGATAGTCAACACATCGTAAAGGCATCATGGAGACTGAATAAAGGAGACGTACATCTGTATTTTGCTGGTCAAAATGAATGCAATGTTCTTTGGCCCTATGAATATGTGGTTTTGAATCATCCGAAACATCTTAACAACCTTAACCTACCTCAGTGCTGATGGTAGCAGAAGTGTAATGTGGCCATTTCTGTCTCAGGCACCCAAATTGCTGGACTCTTGACCCAGTCAGTGACGTGGTTGTCTCTACATCTGCATATTAGGAAAACAAGATTACAATGAGTCTCACTGAGGGTTCTGGAGAGTCAAGGATTCTTCACTGCTCATAGCATGCTGTGCTGCTTTCTGGACACATGCATAGAAAGGAAATAACAGAAAATAAATAAGGTTGCATGGTTAGTGCTCCAGGGATGCCAACTTTTGCTGTTATTGAGGCTTGAGATATTTGCTGATTTACTTAAAATCACAGCTCCTTGAGTCTGGTGACTATACGTCATTTTTATTTTCACTTTTTAAGAACGTTTCTATTTTTTATGGCTGGAGAAGAAAGCTTGAAGCTTGAAAAACATGAAGACAAATAAAAAAGGAAGCCAAAAATACAGTGGGAGGAAGAATCGGTTTTTTAATGATCTGACAGTCTCCTGCAATTATTTCATGCATTTGGAGGGTGTCTGTGAATCCTAGATTTTGAATGTGTGGAATGTGCAATGCTGGGGTGGGAGAATGGTATTAAACAGCCCAAGACACATGTACTCCAAACAGATCGGATGTGTTTGGGAAGGAACAAGCTGAACAACCCTCCCACTTTCATTCCTCTCCTTTACTGTTAGACTAGTTCTTTGTGTAGATAGTGGCATACTTAAAATAGGCAGGAATATATCAATTTCCAAGAGCTGATTCCCAAATATAAGGAGTGACCACTCTGGAACAGTGGTCTCAGCTGCAACCTCCACTTGACCATAGCAGAAGCTGCAAGAAGGACTTTATTCCATTCTTTCTACTGGCTCTGGAGATACGGAGCACCTTTTCCAATACGTTCCTCACTGCCATAAGAGACTGCTTAGGGGAGAAAGTTGCAGAAGACTGTCCACTTCAATCCAACCAAAAGGATCTCTGATTCCCACACAGTTAAACATCCCCAATCAAATCCCCTGATATCAGTTGAGGACAATTTACTTATAAGCATAACAAGAAAACATGAAAAGAAAGTATGTGTTGGATCAAAATCTAGTGGGCCCAGGCTAGGTGGGAAATGTGAGCTTTTTTTAGAGAAAAATGCCAGTGTTCTGGCTTTGGAATGGATGAGATCTTTTGGGTGGAGCACATTGTTCAATCAATAAAGTATATTTTGCCATGCTTCTAAAGAAATCCCACTCAAGCAGTGATACTGACCTTCCCCCTACAAAGCAAGGGAACTAAGAGAGATTTAATGATGCACAGGTGCCATGTAAGGTTTCCAAGGTAGGAGAACCAGGACCAATTCTGGAGTTAGCACATGAGATGTCTAATTCCAGGGTTTTTTCGTGCATGCTTCCTTGTGTGATGGTGGGCAAGTCAAATAATCAGTCTGGACTTAACTTTCCCCACATCTAAGAAAAGGTTTCCCCTTTTTTTACATCCCTTCCTGGTACTCTTTGGAACAGGAACTCGTTCTTCTTGCATACTAGAAAAGTGGGAGCACGTTTTTGTTTCACTATGTATTATTATTCTGGTAAAAGGAATCTCAAGACAAAGTGACATTTTGCAGGCACACAGACAGTAAGGATTTTTCTGATGGCATGTTGTCTCTCACAAACAACTTGCTGCTGACTTGTTCTACTGTTTCCTATCCTCATATGCTGAAGATACAGAGAGTCTTGTTTGCAAATTTCAATTTTCGCTGCTCAGACAAAAACACTGGAGAACGTACCACTGGGTTAAGAACCAGTCAGTTTGAAGAAAATGTGCTGGCTGGCTTTTTCTGTCACAGTATCCATGATAGGCATATTACACATTTCCAGCCAAAAAAAAAAGGGGGAAAAAAGAAGAATAAATACTTCAGTCCATTAAAACAAAGTGAAAGATTTTTGCCATGATATAATTAACCTCTGGAAATGTTTCAAATTAGGGCTTTTTTGTTTTGTTTTCTATTTCTTTTGTGTTTGTGAAATATATGCCAACAACATAAGGGATAAGTAGTTAAAAGGTAATCTTAGGGCATAGACTACTTGAAAATTATAGGTAACAAAAAAATTTACTTTTGAAAAATACACTTTTTATACGGACAAAAGTTTATTTGCCAGGGATTATGAAGATCTTGTGTCTGTCTGGAAAGCATCACTTTTGAACTCAGGATACGATGTTAGAGCTGAAGCCATCAGTTCAGCTGAGATTTCAGCCTGCAGAGGGTAAGTAGGAAGATTTCTGAGAAAAGAAAATAAGGAAATATGACATTTCCTGATAAAGTTACTGAAGGTGCAATGATCATGCAATCACAGCTGCCATCCTCCTTTGAAGTACATGTGTCTCATCTTCAGCAGAGTTGGTCAGGGCTCATGTACTGATTGGAGCCTTCCAAGATTTTGCCTTACCTGTACTAAAACCCACAGCAGTAACTGAGGCAAGGTTGCAGTGGATTGGGTATTGGATATGTAGGTGTTTGATGTTGTATCTTAGCACCTTTGACACAAAATTGCAACAAGAAGACCAAGGGCAATCAAGAGACACTTCAGAGCCTTGGAACTACTGGTTAAAGAATCAGGAGCACAAGTAATGTTCTCCTCTATCCTTCCAGTTGCAGGAAATGATGAGGGAAGATACGGGAAGAGCCAGCAGATCAATACCTGGCTCTGAGCCTGGTGTCACTAGCAGAGTTTTGGAGTTTTGATCATGGGTTAGTTTACATGACATCAGCCCTGCTGATAACAGATGGGTCACCATCCCTGGAGGTACTTAAAAGATGTGTAGATGTGGTGCTTAGGATATGGTTTAGTGGTGGACTTGGCAGTGCTAGGTTAATGGTAGGACTTGATGATTGTAGAATCATAGAATAGTGTGGGATGGAAAGCACATTTAACAGTCATCTAATCCAATCTGCCCTGCAATAGACAGGGACTTCTTCAACTAGACCAGGCTGCTCAGAGCCCCATCCAACCTGACCTTCAGTGTTTCCAGGGATGGGGCATCTACCACCTCTCTGGGTAACTTCTTCTAGTGTTTCACTATTCTCATTGTAAAAAATATCTTCCTTATATCTAGTCTAAATCTATCCTATTTTTATTTTAAAGATACTACCCCTTGTCCTATCACAACAGGTCCTCCTAAAAGTTTGTTCCCATCTTTCTCATAAACACCCTTTAAGTACTGAAATACCACAATAAGGTCTCCTGTGACCTCCAGGCTGAACAACCCCAACTTTTGCAGCCTTACAGCATAGAAGAGGTGCTCCATCCCTCTGATCACTTTTGTGGCCCTCCACTGGACCAGCTCCAACAGGTCCATGTCTTTCCTGTGCTGAGGGCTCCAAAACTGGACACAGTACTGCAGGTGGGTTCTCACAAGAGCAGAGTAGAGGGGCAGAATCACTTCCCTCGATCTGCTGGCCACACTTCATTTGATGCAGCACCAGATACAGTTGGCTTTCTGGGATGCAAGCCCACATTGTCAGCTCGTATCCAGATTTTTCATCCACCATGATCTTAAGGGTCTTTTCCAACCTAAACTATTCTATGGTCCAATGCAGATCGGACCACATTGCCATCAAATGCCAAGAAGGTCACAGAAAGTTAAGGTCATCCACAATTCAGAAGGCTGTGCACCAACAAACCAACAACATGCTGGTTTTACAGGAAAGTTTTCCTCCTATTCAATTCACAAGTACCTAAGTGGGCATGTGTGATCAATCATTTGTTGTATATGTATGACAAGTGGAAATATACATTTACAAGCACTCATGGTGGTTCCCAAACTTTCTGGGCCAACAGAGCTTCAAAACCTTTTCAGGTGATGACACACTATTCTATCCAGCTTTTGGCCTAAGACGTTGTGCTAAATCCTGCTCAGAACGGTAGCCCAGGCTGTCAGTAGATCATTTCCCTTGGGTCACTACACTACTGTTTGGGGATTATTAAGCCAGCACAAAAAACACTTTCTGGCACAGATTCTGGCATTGAGACTGGAAGTCAAAGCAGCAACATGAAATTAATTTCTCTGTTAACCTGTGTAATTAATGAGTGGGACTTCAGAACTGCTAAACATTACCCCCAGTCCCCTGCTTTGATATCACAAAATCAGAATAACAGAAGGGGTTGGAAGGGACCTTCATAGAGGTCCCATCTTATCCAACCACCCACCCCTGCCAAAGCAGGTTCACCTAGAGTAGGCTGGACAGGAATGCTTCCAGGTGGGTTTTGAATGTCTCCAGAGGAGACTCCTCGCCCTCTATGGGCAGCCTATTCCAATGCTCTGGCACCCTCAAAGTAAAGAAGTGTTCAGATGAGATTTCCTGTGTTTCAGTTTGTGTCTGTTGCCCCTTGTGCCTGATGCCCCTCACCAGGCACAACTGAGAAGAGTCTGAATCCATCCTCTTCACATCCATCTTTCAGATATTTACAAACATTGATAAGATCCCTTCACACTCTTCTCCAGGCTAAACAGATGCATGTCTCACAGCCTTTCCTCATAAGAGAGGTGCTCCATTCCCTTGATCATCTTTATAGCCTTCTGCTGGACTCTTTCCCATGGTTCCCTGTTCTTCTTAACTGGAGCCCAGAACTGGACACAGTACTGCAGATGTGGCCTCACCAGGGCAGAGTACAGGGGGACAATAACCTCCCTCAACCTGCTGGCCATACTCTTTTTAATGCACCCAAGGAGACCATTGGCCTTCTTGGTCACAAGGACGTATTGTTGCCTCATGGTCAACTTCTTGTCCACCAGGACTCACAGGTCTCTCTCTGCAGGGCTTCTTTCCAGCAGGTCAGCCCCCAACCTGTATTGGTATATGGAATTATTCCTCCCTAGGTGTAGGACCCTGCAATTGCCCTTGTTGAATTTCATTGGTTTCCTCAAAAAAAAAATATGAAAACTTATCAGTAAAACATGAAAACTTATCAGTAAAACATGATTAGATGCACCTTCACAATAATGATAAGTCCTTCACCCTATGATATATGGTGGATGAAGAGATTAGCTGAACAGCTGGCCTATGCGGTAGCAAGGATGACAAATGTACCTTTTTGAAATTAAAGATCTACAGACAGAAAAGCAGAAAAGGAAGAGTTGAAACTGCTGCTGAGAGAGCACAGCACTGAGGAATGGCCAGTCCCATGTTAGGAGTCCATCCCTGATCCAGCCTGCATGTGCCACCACACAGCTCTGTCCCATGGTTCAGTTTTCACCTCTCTATCACTTCAGGCCCTGACTCCTGAATCCCTTTGTCTCAGCTTGACATCTACTACAGGACCAATTTCTCTGATGACAGAAACTATTTAACCACTTGAAGGGAAGCACATGCATGGCTGGGCTGCCTCTTTCATTGGAGGGATCACATCTGTCTGTGGGTACAGTGCTGTGAATCTTCACACCATACAAGAGGTCAGACTGGAGCACCCAAGGGGCTTATCCAGTCTTGGAGCCTATGAATATTCAGCTTCACTCTGGTAAATGTCTGCAAGTTGATGTAGGGGTTATATGTAGAGAAGGTTAATTTATACACTGAGAAAGCACAGGAAGCCATCAAAGGACAGCAGTAAACAAGGTTTCAAAGACAGGAATATGCAAAATATTTTATAAGTAATAAATGACCACACCAATTACAGCCATCTAGTGGGCATATGTATTAAGCAATGAGCTGTCAACGAAGTGGTGTCCCTTGTATTACTGGAAAGTGTGCCTCTTTCAGGTGCTGATCTATGTTCCTAATTACAGCAGCCACTGCAAGCCCGCAGGAACACGATGTTACGCAGAACAAGGGCTGAGCCACAAAACTGGGATTCTTTTACCAACCCCTCTAAAGTTTGAAGGTATTTGCATCAAGGGCTTTGGCACGTCTCTGCTATGAGTGTAAACATGGGCTGTAATTGCAATAATCCTTCAGCATTTTAAGTTCAGGAACAAGCAAAAAAAAAGCTCTAATTCTTCATGAACACTTTTCCTTGAATTTCATCAGCAGGGGATGCATGTATTATTCAGTCATACACCTACCACTATTATGAAGTTGCTCTTAATTATACTACAAGTGGAACCTCTCAGGTAATCAGAATTCAGGGCTAATGCATAGCTATTCCCCCATCAATTTATAATAGACACAATTAATCCAATTTAGAATTTCAAGTTTTTAGTGATTATTAAATGCAAACAAGTGTTCATTTTTTTTGCTTGGGGGTGGACATTTTTTAAGTACGTCTTTTTTTATGGCTCAGTAATGTATAAAAGTGACAGCTGCCACAAAAGCAATAAGAATATTAACATTAAGGAATCATGATGGAGCATGAACTTCAGGGTGCTTGGACTGAGCCCTGTGGGAATTCACTTTACCCATCTTCCCTCTAACCAGCCAGGCAGGCCCTTTCCTTTACTTTGTGCCTCTTCTGCTTTTGTCTTGGGAACTATTTACATCACAACGCTGATAATAAACAGACAGGAGCGACCCAGTGACAGACCCACAAACCAGTATCTTGGCATCTCTTCTGTTTCCTGAACTTCTGCTAAACATGAAAGATCAAGTGATATGCTTATGAAATTTCTTGAAGGGAGGAACCATATGCCACTCTCAAACAGCAAACCTAAACTCGCAGCTTATGGCAATATGGTTCCCAGGGGAAAGAAAGAAAGAAAAAAAAAGGCAAAACAAAGGCATTTATAGAATTGGAAGAAAAAATCTTTCCATGACTGAGAAGCCATTACATCTCTGGAAGCAAGGATTGCTCAGGAAAAGGTACTTTTCCTTACTAAGTTTAAAATATATCTGACCTATATAATTTTAACATTACCTTTCAGATTTATTGCAGTGTAGTTATATATTATACTGCATATCAACACAAAGTATTAATTCAAGGATTTTGCAGATCTTTAGAAGCATGGATTAATTCTCCAAAAACTGTTTGTGTGTTTGTGTGTACCGTATATTTATAGATGGTGCATCTATCAGTACCTTGATTTCCTTCACGTTGTGGCTTAATCTAAAAGAAACCTTAAAAAAAAAAAAAAAAAAGAAAGAAAGAAAAGAGAAAGAGAAAGAGAAAGAGAAAGAGAAAGAGAAAGAGAAAGAG
>JAOTQQ010000001.1:196122783-196140717 GCA_026546715.1 Gallinago undulata | reverse complement strand
TGACAGAGCCCTGGAACAGGCTGCCCAGGGAGGTCGTGGAGTCCCCTTCTCCGGAGATCTTCAAGACCCACCTGGATGCAGTCCTGAGTGATGTGCTCTAGGCTTTCCTGCTTTAGCAGGGGAGTTGGACTAGATGATGTCTAGAGGTCCCTTCCAACTCTGATAATTCCATGATTAGACATAATTCATCATAGTTCTCTCCAGGACTTGAATTCTCCTTACTCTGCATATATGTGGCTCTGTGAGGCATGTCATACCATGGGTATGGGCTGGGTCATCCCAGCCCAAAAATAAATCAAGCACTGCATGCAAATTTTGAGGAGAATGTGAGACATTTTTTTGACTTCAAGTTTATGTACCTACAGGCACTTCAAATGAGCTATGTCTCTACGTACAAATTGTTTAACCTAGTCCATCCTTTCCTTGCTTGATTCTCAGAACATCACAGAAATAAAAAAAGCAACTATAAAAGGCTGGGAAAAGTCTACCTTTTATAACATGTAAGGATGTGGTTTCGTAATGGAAGGTGTTGCACAGCCAAAGAAACCCAGTTTCCTGGAGCAGTTGACAGGAGAATCCCACAACAGCTCTGTCAGCAGGAGAAAAGGCAGCACACCACAGCCTAGGGACACAGAAACTACCCCATTTAAGGGGGGGAGGAGGGGAGGGGAATATTTGAGGCCAAATTCTTTGTAATGTAAAATTCTAGTGGGGTTTACAAGGTATGGCAAAAATTCAGGCAATTTGGCAATGTAACCAAGAAGTAAATTTGAGAACAGAGAGCCGGTCCAGCTTACTATATCTGTATTTTCTAATTCAACTACAAGAAAATAGTACACAGAAACCTAGGAGAAAAATATGACTCATCATAGGCATATTTGCTATAAATTTTAATTTTCCATTCCTATTTAAAATAACCAGGAGAAGTTAGGAAAAAGACAGATAGCAAAAGCAAAGAAGAATCTAATTTTAATAGAGAAAGCAGGTAAATGGAGCTCCAGGTCTCCTAAATCAAGCCAGACTGGTAGTGGGCACAATCCAATGCTGCTGCAGCTTCCTAGTTTAGTGCCTGGCTGAGACACTAAAACAGCTGAAGAGGAGTGTGGGTTTAAGTATAATCAAGGACTTCCTTTACATGGGTTTATTTTTGCTACCAATTTTGTAATTAAGCAGTTAATCCTGCTAACACATTGCTTGTTGCTTTAATTTCAAGCCTGTCTAGCTCTTAAAAAAATAATTCAGTAAATCTGACAGGCAGAAAAAACATGCTTTTTCAAAAACAGCAAGTTTCCTCAAAAGTGTTGACATAGATAAAAACCACTGGGGTGGCTGCAACCCGACATACAAGCGCAAATCCCTGAAACCGGGCTGCATTTCCCACCGTGCTGCAGAGGTGAGGGTGCACCAAGAGCCCTTCAGCTGGTGTGGGTCACTTAAAAACATGATCAAGAGGCAAGCACTGAAGAGACAATCCATAGCAATAGACAAAATTGGTAATAAAGAAGCTGCTACAAAATCTGAAACAAAAATTTTTCCTCAATTTGCAGCATGCTATCTACCAGCTAGGATGACTCTCTGTTTCTCAAGTCTGTTGATTGCTTTTGAGTTCTAATTACTTTTTAATTGCTGTTTAAAGATATTTATACTCTTAAAGAATCATGATTTTTCAGGATAATTAACTACAGGTTTCCAGAAACTGAGAACCTGTTTACCAGCAAACTGCAGTGGTATCAAACAGAAAGCTATTTCTTTCATTCCGTTCTCGCTTTAGAGTACCACCAATCTTCAGCAGGACTTGTTTCTGGTGTCTGGAGTACTAGTTGTTGACAATGCACATCCCAAGTCTGAACCTAATTTTCCCAGCATTTATTTTGTGTGGGGAATCTTGTCATATTTGAACCCTACTGCAATCACTATTGCAAACAAGCAGCAGAAAAGTTTCTTAAACACAGCACAGATGCATGCTTTTTAACCAGCCATGATGCCTTTTCCTTTTGGAGCCCATGCTTAGCCTGGCTTTGCATCACTGCTTACACAAAGCAGCTGGAGTCAGTCAACAAATATCAGCCAACTCCAAAGAGTAGTGAGTTCACCCACCTATTTGTGACCCCCTGGTAAGTGCTAACTGTCCCCATCTGACCTGATCCACTGACTGCCTTTTAAAAGCTCCCATCATTTGTGCTTTCAAGCACTTGCCCGCAGTTGAGGGCGCTCAGAGATAGCACCTGTGAGAATGATGGCGTTCTTTTTGCAAGCAATCCTGATTCCCACCACTGATCGGGTGATGAACTTCTGTCATGTCCCATTCAGGGTACTTCTACTAAGGGAATTGTCAGAAATCCAGTCTGGGTTCTCTTCTGACCTGCTTTGAGTTCAGCCTATTTCTTTCTGTACTTTTGCCCAACAGAGCAAAGCGTATGCTCCCACCTCCAGTCTGTAACCAGAGTTTTCTTTCTCCTGGGCAGCTGATTTACAGCATAATTGCCTGCACCTCCCACAGCAACCTGACTATAGGGCAGCCCACCCTATTTGCTGCCATCAGATGAATCCTTGTCCTTTTTTTCAGCCCTGAAACAGGTAGAATTGGTCTCAAAACCCACAAATGCCACTCTGTGTGCCAGCTATGAATTTTGTGCTTGGAGCGAAGCATTATCTGATTGAACTTGCATGGAGTCTGTCACACACACATACGTACAGCAAGAAGCAAACCTGTGGGACAAGGCTTTCCTGCCTTGAGGAGAAACTCCTGGGGTTCTCCTATCAATCTCACAGCAGGGGGACCACAGCAGGGTTGATCTAATGGTAGGCCACTTGTCACCAGAGTGGGGCTGGTAAGGACAGAAAACTCTCTGCTATCACTCTGGCAGCACTGCTCATCTAAAAAGACTTATGCCATTATCTGAGCATCTTCGAAGTGGTTTAAGGCTGACACGTCCTCCCTCAGCCAGAGCGTGCAGATGCTGGGCTTGCCTTTGGAAAGCAGTTTACCTTAATAAAGTGGTGTGATTTTCCTTAGTCTTGGCACTCGGGAATCATATTGGGCAAGCACAAAGCCTCTGGGAATGATTCACTAGTGTTTGCATGAGGTTTTTCTAATTTCTTCTCTTTTTTTTTTTCTCTTTTTTTTTTTCCTGGCTTTTTTTTTTGTTGCTACCAGCTGCTTCATATTCTGCCACTTGGTACAAGAGAAGACTGTTCCATCTTGCTAAGATCCAGTTCAGTGCATAGACATCACAAAATTGGAGCTGCAACCTGGTTTATTTTTCCAGTTTACAGCCTTTGTTCAAAAACCCAGCAGCAAGTCCCAAGCACAGTGTGCCAACACCAGACACCGTGAGTGATACAGAGGTGATTTCTGGAACATCTTTTCCATTTCTAATTCAAGTCCAAAGATATTTTTATAACTTTCATTTTTTCCCTCTGCTGTGATCCATAAACAGAATAGACATTCAAGCTGAAAATTGCTAAAAGTTTCTTACTCGTTCACATGAAAAACGAAGTTTTGAGCTTTCCTGGCCTATTGGTGCTAGTTCTATATTCAGAACATAGTCATTTTTCCAAGGAAAATGCTTGTTGGTATCAGATCCAGGAATATCTTCAGATTTACCAAGGAGTGGGAAAAGCAGGGATCCCACTCATCCAGGACTCCCGTGGGCATTGAATTTGGAGAAAATCCAGGAGACCTGTATTGTGGTCAGGTTAGGATATGGACAAAATACACAATATGGACAAAACAATACAAAATATGGACAAAACACGCAACAGGCTTATCAGCAGGCAGTGTAACTGGGGAAGCCTGGTCTCCTCTGGATCTATACCTTGCAGTTGTACTCTCTGATGCCTTAATAACATTTGAGTTCACGTTGTGGCCCTTATCCCAGGGATATTAACAGTGTATCTCTCATCAATCCACCCTCCGTTATATTAGGACTTGTCAAAAAATAATCTCCTTGGGACCATTGCTAAATGTGATTGAAATTGCACAAGCCAAAAAAACCCTGGGGAAGAGAGTGACAGATAGAAGTACAGAGAATATGAGCACAGAAGCCCTGATTCAAAATGAAAGCAGGCTAAAAGCTGGTATACTTGCATTCAAAGTGGTATTCTGTTAATTTAAATCTATCAGTGAACGTTTCCAAGTGCACCAAAAAGCGCCAAAAGAACAGGTTGTTTGCTTGTAAAGGGAACGCCTTAACCATTTAACTATCACTTTTGTCGACTGATGGGGAAATGCAGTGTTACGTGGGCAATCAGACTGGAAGATCACAAACGCTCTTTCCAGATTTAAAATATGCAGGAGCATGAAAGAGTGTAAAAAATGTAAATCAAAGGAACTAGCTTCTATCTGGATTGAATAAATGAAGGATCATTGAAAAATGACAGGGTTTGTGGGGAAACAGTAGTTAGAGAGTATGCTTACACATATGCTTATAAACTTATATACACTTCTGCTTACAAACAGCGCCAGGAATGTTCCCAAGTGCTAGAACTCAGTCCTTTACACTGCTAACTTGTCAGAGAGTCCTTGACATCACTTCTACCCAGCCGTGTAGCTTCTTCCAGCCACGGATGGGCTGTTAGCACAGACCAAAGGCCAACAGACAACTTGGTGGCAGCCTCCCAGTTTTATAAGATTAAAAAAAGAAAGAGTTTAATAGCCTGGAGGCAGTCCAGCCTGACAGAGCACTACTCCTCCAGCAGAGCTCACCAGCCAGCATCAAGGGAGGGGAGCCATGTGCTCCACACTGTGGCCAAGCGCCAGACCAAAGGCTGATAATGCCACGGGGAAATGTGAGTACCACAAGTTGGTGTCAGCACCACTGTGAAAGAAGCCCATCTGGCTTTGTGAGAGAGGTTGTGCAGGTTGGGACAGCACCTGGGGAAGGAGAAATGGGAAAGAAGCATCTATATACAGATCCCCTTGCTCTTGCTTCAACAGTCTTTAGAGTCACAGCCCAAGAGAAAGGTCAACAGTCCCCTTGGTAGCAGCCCAGGTTACATCAAGCTTACTCTGCACCTTGGAGGCAGCTCCAGCTTTGTGCACAGACGCTCTTCAGGTGCATCATAGCCCCAGGTCAAGGGTGCATTAACAATGTGCATATTCAGGGATAAACCATATGGCAGGCACACCTACCAGCCTTAACACTAGAGACCACCACCATGGACTCTGCTTGAAAAAAGACTCAAGCTGTTGTACACAATTTTATTTTTTTTTTTTAAATAGGAGACTTTTGTGAAACAAGAAGCACAAGCACTCCTAGCTCTGGTGTAAGGTCTTCCTCAAATCTGTTTCCCCACTTCTCTCACTTCTCCTGCAGCCAGACTCCAAACTCCGGACATCTTCCCAGCTGCCAAGGGTACCTTTCCAGCCACAGCAAATTGCCACAGCCACACCATGGAGCCACTTTTGTCACTCCCTATGCAGCCAAGACAATGTGAGGTTCAGAAATGTGTACTTGCCCCATCACTGACAGCCACCAGCTTTGACCGCCCATCAAGTGAACTTCTCTTTCAGGAAGTGAGAAGATCCTCCCTCTTGCTTTAACAAGCTTGTGCACCTGCTCTGAGTTCAGAGGTGAGAGGGGTCAAATTCAGTTGAAAATTAAGGTGTCCGGATTTCAATAAATACCTGTAGGTGTAGATGATATCCATGCTCTCCATTAGCACGCCTGTCCAAGCACTGACTAAACATATTTCCTCTCCTATATGGTTGCTTTCTTCTTGTGGTGGGCTCCACCCTTTCTGCATCCATTCCTCTCTCAGTCTTCCTGCCATGACGTCCCTCCATCTCCTCTCTTGTGCCGTGCAGGACTATACTCCTGACTGCACCTTCCCCATTATTTGTCACAATCCAGTCTCTAGCTCTCCCCAATACACTTGCCATCCCAGTACTCCTGGTATACGCTCTCCCCACCATCTATGCCAATTTAACCTTAAAGGATCCCAGGTAAAAGAAACAGCAAAAGGGTCTTGTTATCTCTCCAAGACCAGGCTTTAGTTTGTACTCTGAGTCCCTCTGAACCCAGAGAGCTCTTGCCTTCCACGTCAGGGCACTCTGGCATCTGTTGCTCACTTCAGCTGTTTCATTTTCCCTTCTTCCCACCACAAAGAGACTCCAAGCAAATGTAACTTTCTCCCACATCATGTATTCATCACACGAACAGTACTGCTGAAAAAGAGACCTAGCAGTGAGTTAACACAAGGGGTCCAGGAAAATTGGATCAGTGCGTCACGTGAATTGTCAAATGCAAAAATTGTTAAAAATGCATGTTCTAGTATCTAAAGGGGAAGGGGTGCACACACTGAACTCCTGCTGATTGCCTCCCCAGCTGAAACGTGTTGATGGCTACGTTTGCTGTTCACCTCCACCTACACTGTCTCTTGCAATCTGACAGTACAAAACTTCCTTTCACCTGGTGCACTGCAAGAGTCCAGCAGCTGATTTGCTTCAAGCCAAAACGCCCTCAGCTTTTTCAGCACGATCACTCTACCAGCAAGAAAAAAAAAAAAAGTTTGTTTTATCCTATTTCATTGCTAATCCACAGCATCGATATGCAAGGCTTTCTTATCAGGCTTGATTGGGATGTATTAATGAATGCTGCCTTCTCCATCCCATAATCCTGCTCATACCAGCATTTATTGTCGTCTTTGCCCTAGAGAGGAGAAAGCTTCACAAACATTAAGTCATCTGATTATTATAGGTAATATCTAGAGAAAAGTATAAGCAATACATTTGCACAAAACACTGGCAATTTCTTTTTTTGAATTGAATGAAACAAACTATCAGAAACCAACGGAAAGATTCCCAGCATCGTTTTTATGTTAAAAAGGTAACTAGCACAACACGGAAGGGGAGCCCGATAAGCAGGGAGTGTGTAAGGAAGTGCTTGAGTGGTGATGGGAAAAATCTTAATCCTTTGCTGAAGGCATTTAAACTAGAGGACTAAATTGCTTCCATGTTAATTTTGATGTTACTCTGTAGTATCTGTGAGTGCTCTTTGGTGAAGCTCTAATACCTCTGTAGAAGTTAATGTTTTATATCCGATTAACTCAAATAGGTAAGATACGTTATAATGATGGCATGTATTTAAGAAAGACAGGGAACTTAATGGTATTGGTAGAACTCCCCTCCACCTTTAAGGAGGAAAATCCGTGAGACAAGGACTCCACTGTTCTGACACAGGCTCAGGTACAGGAAGCCCTCATCAACCCACTTAAACTCTGTTCTCAGTTTCCCCAAATACCATAGGAAGAAAATATTTGTGCTTGGGAGATTATGAAGATTATTTTTTAATTTGCTTTTAACTAATTCTCTTCTTCTGAAGATAGAAATCTTTATGTGAGTGCTCGAGACTGTTAAGCATATAAAAGCAATGAGAGGAAAAAAAATCAATTTCTTTTTGAAATAGATTTTTGCATCAAACATTATATACTGTGTAAACCAAACAAAATAGAAATTGTTCTCTTCTCATACTCTTGAAATGTTATGTAGACTCTCTGCAAATATTACCTGAACTTTTTTTTTTACTCTTTAGCTATTTACATCTCTTTCAGACAATCCTTTCCCTTGACAAGACCAAGGACTTCATGGTTTCTGTAGTTATATTTCACTCTGTCATTTGAACAACGGTTCTGTGAAGGCAAATGGCAATCAGTTATCACTGCTAGTTTCAACAATGACTTTTCTTCATTCCTAGAAGAATAATTTCTTGCAATCTGCAAAAGTAGAATTTAAAAAAAAAAACCCACAGAAAATTATTTCAAGTGATGAAGAGTACAAAATATTAAATGACTAAAGGCAAATATGCTCAAGCAGGCATTTTTTTCTGCATCAGATCTCACTGAAGAAACCTGATTGGGTTAATTCAGAGGATGCTGGAATTTTCTGTCCCACTCAAACCACAGCAAATTACCCTTGGAGGGGAACTCCTCCATGGTACATTTGAAATGCCATGGGTTTCTCTCTTTGTAAAGGCAATATGCATCAGAAACCCAAACTGCCTGGAGTTAATGACTTCCAGGAAGCACAGAAAGGCTCCGTGTTGGTCTAACTTCTGGGAGAGGGAAAAGCTGGTTTTCTAAATTTCTCGTTCTGTCTCGATGAGGAGTTGTTCTTCCTCTTCGTTGTAACTGGGGTTTATTAATAGTGCCAGGCTATTAAACAGCTACTGCATTTTACTCCAGAGGTGGCTCCATGTGTGTGGTGAAAAGGATGATCTCCATCTACAGCTCATAAAGAGTTTTATATAAATGTCCATTACCCATATAATGGCAACAGCCAACAGTTTTATTAGGCAATATAAAAAGATATTAGGGATATAAACTGTAATGCCTCAGGGCAGAAGCCAATCAATGACTGTCTGGAGTTATCCAGAAGAAACTTTCTGCCTGCAAGTTATTCCCCCATCATCTGTTAGGGCGTTTCTTGCCTCTCTCTGCAATCCGTCAGGAGGCAGACACACTCAGAGCCAGGTTGCTGAATCCCACCGGCGTCTGGCTGGGTCCAGTCTAGCAACTCCCTGGTTCTTGTTTTGATGCATAAATGAAGCATGGCACTTCACTTGATCAAATGATTGATCTCCAATGACGATCAATCCAGGAACTCTCCCATTAAATTTATGCTTCCTAAGCCAAATATATAGATCCTTTTTTTTAACTTTTCCTTGCTATGTTCAAGCCCTTCAAGTAGCAGATGAAATGGCAATAAGCTTTTTCTTTTTTTTTTTCAGGTGGTGAAGAGGACTCTAACAGTATGATGAATTCTAGAGTCCAGAGAGTCACAGTCTCAGCTTTTGCCTTGGTACTCTGGAAAAAATCTTTGGGCCTTCTCTGTTCCACTACATCGCATTACCAACCTTTAGGATGCACAGATCCCTGCAAATAGCTCCCCAGCTTTCCTAACCACCTTCTGGGCTCTTCTCTTCCAGACCATGCCTAAGGTGCCTCAACCACTAGTTTCAGGTTTTACTTTGTTTTATCCTTTTAGCATGTCTCTCACAGAAGCATCCTTCCCGAGGCAGCCCCAGTCTGTGTTCTTCAAGCTCTTTCCTTTCTCATTTCCTCCAGCTATCTCCCAAATGAGCCTCTTAAATCTCTGCTCCTCCCTCTCTCTCCTCTCCTGTTGTCTTAAGTTCGCCTTCAGCTGGTTCTCTCAGTTTGTCCTTGCCACTTCTCTCTAGTGTAGTTAATCCCAGCAGCTAATTGACATACATGAAATAAGAGTAGCTTGACAACCGTATTGTATGCATGTCACACACCCTAATGGCTTCAGAAGCCCTGTGGAATATATGGAGCAACAGCAGAGTGTAACAAAGACATTAAAAAGACTTGAAATGTTGTTACTAGAACAGGATTGCTTTTGCATTAAAGCACACTCATCGACATTACTGAGATATTTTGTATGGTAGCCTCTAAACATAACGCAGAAGCTGGTGTTACTTTCAGGGGGTGTCTTCCCCATGGGTTGCTACCTCTTCCATCAGACAGAAATAGCCATGATCTCATCACACAACCCGCTCAGATTAAAACACCTTTCTGTCTGAGGAGGTGCTGCTGAGGAAAGACAATGATGACAGAGCCTTCACTCCTGTTGTCTCTAGAGAAATGACTGAGGCATATTTGGGTGAAGGGAAAAGGGCCTCTGTAACATTGCCTTTAATATAGGCTTGGCCAGGTGTTCTGTGATAGTGTCATGGGTCAACCCCAGCCAGCAACTAGGACCATGCAGCTGCTCTCTCACTTCCCTGGTTGGGACGTGGAACAGAATCAGAAGAGTAAAGGTGAGAAAAAACTCATGGGTTGAGATAAAGACAGTTTATAAGGCAGAGCAAAAGCTGCTCACACAAGCAAAGCAAAACAAGGAATTAATTCACTGTATCCCATCAGCAAGGAGGTGTTCAGCCATCTCCAGGACAGCAGGGCTCCATCATGTGTAATGGTTACTTGGGAAGATAAATGGCATCACTCTGAATGTCTCCCCCTTCCTTCTTCTTCCCCCAGCTTTATAGACCGAGCATGATGTCATATGGTATGTCATATCCCTTTGGTCAGTTGGGGTCAGCTGTCCCAGCTGTGTCTCCTCCCACATATTTGTGAACCCCCAGCTTACTCACTGGTGGGGTGGTGTAAGGAGCAGAAAAGGCCTTGGAGTGCTTAGTGACAGCCAAAACCACCTGTGCACTGTCAACAGTATTTCCCATCCCAAAACCAAAACACAGCACTACACCAGCTAGCAAGAAAGTCAACCTTATCCCAGATGAAACCATGACAGATAGGAAGTTCTTTTCTATGAGAATTAAGAGACAAGAGCTTGATATCACTGAAGATCCCAGCAATTTCACCATTTAGGACTGAAGGCAAAATTACTTCAGTCAAAGCTCCCCTTTTTATAAGGTGTAAATCACAAATGTCAAACCCACTGAGGGTGTCCCCAGTTTAGATCTCAATGCAGTGTTCCTTGGAACTGGGTTTGCAGAGGAAACATCTTGTTCAGTCACACTGGGTATGACTGCCTCTGTCAGTCAGCCTGCTCCCCAAACTTTTGAATCTCTGTTTTGAAGGATAGGGATCTCAAAGATATTAAATTCCTGTAAGACTTATAAAAATATGTTGCAAGAAAGAAGAAAAAGATTGAAACAGACTTACTAGATACCAATGAATTCATTCTACAAAGCGATACCATCACTTTTCTAAAGTGGAAAAGATCTCAATTTGCATCTTAATAGAAACCAGAGAATCCATTTCTGCCCTTGTGGCCCCAGGATAAGAGTTGCAACTATGATTCAGTCTCCCAGATGAAAGGAAGCGATAGAGCTTCCTGATTTTTAGTGGGTATTGAACAGCCAACAATTAATGAGGTCCCTTTCTAGTTGTTGCAAATTGCCCTCCAAATCTTGCAGCACCTGTAATTAGGCATTTTAAACATCTTCAGCCCTTGTTCTTCCTTTGGTTCTTCCTTTAGCTCCCAGACAGGAACTAACCTTCTGGGTAAGTAATTGGTAGTGACAGGAACCTTTGCAGTTATCTCCAGGAAACTGGAAAAGGGTATCACTAAGAAATTAGAAGCCTTCCAAAGCTGGACCTTCTGACTTCTCAGATCCAGTTGGCACTTTGAGGAGCTGTGAGGCAGCAGGCACTCACCAGGTACCAGCACTCAAACCACAAAACTCTCCAACCTGACTATGCTATCCTTGTCTTGATTGACTTTTATCACATTTTATCCTTTCATTTCAGCTGTTCTTTCATCCTTTATGGTCTCTACTTTCCTCTTTATGTCCTATTAGACAGTTGACTATTCTTACCTGTCTTTACTGAAGTCATCCACCACTGGCATATCAGATACTCCTATCTGACCAGTGGATAGTTATTTTTTTTCCACTTTTTCCTCTCTCTTATACCCAGTCTTTTCTCCTTGATTTCCACCATTTCTATTCATTATCTCACTGAGTGCAGGCACCTGGGATTGTGGTTAGGGAATGATTCAGCTGGAAACAGAGGGCAGAGGGCAGCGCGTAAAGCCAACACTTGAAGTACCAGTTGCACCCTTCCACCTCCCATTAGTGTGGCCACCAAAAGAGGGAGAGTAACAATGCAATCAAATAGGACCCAAATCCACATCTCAAACTCTGCTCATTACCAAGAAGGCTTTCAGGAATTACAAGTTTTTAATCCTGTAACTCTATTACAAGCTGATGCCAACAGCAGAAACTGGAGCTGTGATATAAGTTAAGCTAGAATGGCTTGGCATGGCAACTGAAAGTCATCTCACCTCATGGGAGGTGACAGTTATGGCACAAAACCACAGATAAGCTGGCATTTGTAAATATATTCTTTATAGATATTTTTTTAAAAAACAGGTACCATGAAAGCATACAACAGCAAAAGAACCTGTGAACCCAAATAAACACGATCGTTACCTCCTGCTGAACTGTTACACGCAGCCAAGTGATGCCTTCTGCTCAGTGAAAACTCAGGGGTTGCTAAGAGTGTGTTGTACTTTCCCCTTGTTTCAAGAGGCTTACAGTACAGCTGGTAAAATTTTGCTCTGGTTAGAAACTTGATTTATAAAGTCTCTAGCCCTAAAACAGGAAATGAGTATTTCATCCCCACAAATTTAGAAGGATTTTTTTTTTGGCTTTTATGTTCCACAAAATCTGTTTTTATTTCCTATAAAGAGCCCAGTCCAACTGCCATCAAAATCTGTAGAGATTCCCCTTCAGCCAGGTTTGGCTCGTGCCCCGAGGCAGCGCTACAGAAACAGACAACACCTAATGAAATCATGTGTGCAAAGGACCAGGGAATCCCAAACTAAATCCCCACCCCACAAACAGCCATGCCTCAGCTTAAGTGCGCATTAAAACTGAAGTCAAAAAGCCACTCACGTCTATCAAGTTAAGCACATGTTTAAATGTTTACTGGAGTCGGTTCTCGGTGCAATGAACAGAGAAAGCTATGAACAGCTATTGTGGGTAAGATCAGCCTTTCCCTTACGCTGCACGGGATCCTCAATCCTTAGGGCTTTCTACTGTCTGGTTGCAGGACCTTTCACAACTTTCATACAATCAAGTTGCTTTCATTTTATTCTTTCTTGTGTATTAACTAGCATAATGTGCTGGTTCCACAGCATCTTCCCACTGACCTCAGAGTGCTCCAAGGAGAAATCTCAAAACTTTATCGCAGTTGAAGTCAGACCTCTAGAAGGCAAATCACTGTGAAATACATAACAATAGGTATCTTTATTTGTCTAAAAACAGGAGACAGACCAAAAGTGTTTCTCGTTTTGTATCACAGACAGAAAAATTACACCACAGAGATAACCTGTGATCTCTCTACAGTCTCAGAAAATACAGACAGCAGAATAGGGAATCAAACTACAATTCAACCAGTAAATTCACAAAAAGATCATCTTTTCTTGTCTTATGATCCCCGGTGACTTTCTCTTTATTTTTTCGAAATGGGAAATCAAACTCAAGGAGGTTAAGGTAGAGGTCAAAAGCTACCTAGAAACTTACTGGCAGAGCTGTGAGACGAATGGGAAACTTCTGGCTCCACTCAGCACTTCCTTCCTCTCTCAGATCTCTTTCAATGAAATAAAAATAAAAAAGAAGCCACAAAACCCTGCTCTCAATTTTCTGCGAGCGGGGTTTGAAGCGTTAGATGAAGCCATCAAATGCAGCTTATTACCCTGACGGAGGGTAAGCGTTCCAGCATCACCTCCCGCCATGTCCCTTCCGCTCACCGGTGACACCGCAGCCCTCTTTGAGTGGCAGGTCTGTTCCCTGCGAAGGCAGCCCGTGGATTTGATCCGCTCCTCCTGGAGCCAGCGCTGCGTGCAGCCAGGCTCGAATCAGACTGGGCTATGGCTGGAGGAGCGAAACAGAGAAAAAAAGAACAGCAAAGTTAAATAATCAAAGTTAGATGGTCAAAGCTGACCCAGGTCCTTCAAAAATATTGCTATATCCTTCAAATCCTCATCCTTGTCACTCTCTACAACTACCTGACAGGAGGTTGTAGAGGGGTGGGGGTCGGTCTCTTCTCTCAAATTACAGGCAATAGGACAAGAGGAAATGGCCTCAAGTTGAGCGAGGGGAGGTTTAGATCAGATACTCAAGAAAAATTTTGGTAAAATCACCATCCCTGGAGACACTTAAAAGATGGGTGGCTGTGGTGCTGAGAGACATGGTTTAGTGGTGGATTTGCCAGTGTTAGGTTGATGGTTGGAGTCGATAAAACAAAAAGTCCCTTCCAACCTCGACATTTCTATGATTCTATGAAATGGTGGAAGTTGCAGACACACCTACTAGGACATTCCCCTCTAGAAAGGATAGCCCCACTCTATGAGTGTAAGTCAAACCTCTGATGTTTGGCTGCTAGAAATGCTTTTAGTTTTGTGCTACAAGGCATAATCCCGCATAATACAAGAGAAATACTCCAATATGCACTGTCAAAATGGATTTTCTGATGTGTGATCTCACTGCGGTCTCTAAACGAGACGGAGAGAAATGGTAAAGCCCTGATGCAATGCTTTCTGCATTAACAACAGATCTCTCGTGCTGATAAGCTGTGTGCTGTACCTATCCCCTTCATTACAGTTGGAGTCAGTGATCTCAGAGGTCCTTTCCAGCCATGACGATTCCGTGATGATTCCTGTGGGAGCACCTGCAGGCTGCAGACCCCTCTCTTGCAGAGCAGAGCCCTGCAACGCCCTTGAATGATGTTTGTGCAGGAATCGCTCTTTGAGGAAACGCAAAGAATGGCCTCGAAGCAAATTCCTGGTGTCGTCACCGCTGAGCTGCCTTGTGCTGCCACGTCACGTTTCTGGAGAAGTCTCTGAGCGCTGTCACTACTCGTTAACTTGCTTAGCACCGCGCCAGCGTTACCTGCTGCTGTGAGGAGCGAGAAGAGACAAAAAAAGCTGCAAGAAATTTGAAGAGAAGTCCTTGGTATGACCAGGAGGCTGCATCTCTACAGGGAATCGGATCGTCAGAGAGAAACCCACCTGCGGGATACAGGACTGTGTTGCTCGGCTGTGGATTTGATCACATCGGTCTTGAGGCACTTCTGATTTGGGAGATTTTATCTCAGAGAAAAAGAAGAGGTTTTTAGCAGGAGATGGCAATGTATCTTGTTCATAATGACGGACCCATACCCCATGGAATTTGCTAGGTGACTCGTGATTTTCATATAAATTGGATGAGATTTCAAATAATTATTTTAATGATTTTAATACCCAGTTTAGTGAAACACTTAAATACCGTTTGTAAGACTAACCATTCAGTATTTAAGCACATTCTTAACTGATACTTTACTGAACTGACATCTAAAATACTGATCTGTAAAAAGCAGTCTCACAAAAAGTAACTTTGGAGTGTTGTAATTTTTCCCCTTTAAAAAAAAAAAAAAAGAAAAAAAAAGATAAAATCATTGCCAATACATGTGAGCAATAAACTGATGTTTTAAGATGTAGCCACATCCAAAGTTCAAACTTCAGGGAAAGTATAGTGAATATTTTTGTTACGTGCTCATGCCTAGTTCTTCCACCGCTATCTGCTATCCAGACCTTGTGTTGGTAGCAAGCCCAGAAAGGCAGTTGTGGCCCACTGAACGCCTTGTCCCACATTGGTGGCCTGTGGCCCTACAAACCGAAAGCCATTCCCAGGTAACAAGCAACTTCTCACACTGAAAATCATCAGTGGTATTTTGAATCAAGTTAGATTTTGGATCAAGGAGCCAGTGAATTATGGCTGATTGCCTTTTCAAAGCAACTCACACAGCAGCCCTAGGGGACAGATCATATTAAAACATTTTCTATATGCAAATCGTTTGATACTTCGAAAAATAGCAGTGTTACTAGCATTTGGCCTGGTGAAGGAAAGAGTATATTAATTTTCCCAGGCAACTGTCTCTAAAACAGTGTATAAATAGCCCTTTGCATTAATTCAAAGTGAAATGTCAATGTTTCATAATTTATGATAGTATGCTGAGATTCAGCTTCAATAGCTTACTGCTGGTTCAGTTAACACCAGGTCTAAAACCTGTCTTCCTGTCTTCTGAACTTCGAATCTTTGGGAAAACCTTTTCTTGCTGCTAGGATTTATTTTTATTTATACTAGCTGAATTATTGATGATCATCTCAGTGTAAATTAATGAGTTAAGAGAAAGTGAAACACTCTGATGTTGCAGTGGTTTACTCACATCTTCTTGAATCTGATCATCTTGGCAGGAAAATGAGAAGAAATTCTTCTCGTTACTTATAATGGGGGAACCTAAAAGCTGTTTCCTGATCTGTATCTGTAGAGCTCGATAACATTATTAGTCAGACATGGTAGTTACATTACTGTCTTTCTAATAGTCATTTGAAGATTTTTACCTTTAAAGACCTGCTGCAAAAATCACAAATTATTCTGAGGTGTGAAGCTAGGAGCTTTGCTTCTGGCCATCCCTGACTTGTTACCAGATTTGGGGCATCTCAATCATCCTGCTCCCAACCCTCTTTCATGGCAGTGTAAATTCTGCTGAATTTGACAGATACATGACTGTAAAATGGTCGTATGGGAGACAACATGATTCCTTCTGCCCTAGTTATTCCTTAAGCGTAAGTCGGGAACCGCTCACCTCCTTAAGAAAAAAAAATACGATAATGAGATTGTTACAGATGAACAAAAACATTATATACATGCAAAATGGTCTTGCTAATCAACACAGCTCACTCCCTGCTGGAGGAAGCTCCAGAAGAACAACAGGAATCATTACCATGCTGGTAGGATTGATTAATAAGGAAAAATGCATTAACTACTTCTACTAATACTCATTAGCATTTATACATTGTACCATTCACTAAATGTATGTGTAAATAGCTTTCCTAAGTGACAAGTAAGGGTGCCTGAAGGGTGTAACGTGATGTTACCCTTGTTTTCTGGTTGTGTGGGCTTTGTGTCTTAAGAAACACCTCTGCATTGGTTAAGAAAACAATTAAGAGAGAGCTGGAATAGGGAGAGGACACAGAGATAGCACCTTCTGAGATTTGAGACGTTTGCTATAACAGCCAGTGATCCAGGGCTCAGCAGGGGATGGTGGAATATGGAATTAAATATAGGATGCTGCTACCAGACAGGGTGTGGTTATGGACAACGTGGTCCCTTGGAGCTTCAGGAACATACTATGAGCAGCAGGATCTCCCCCTCCCAGGACAAAGGTGCAGATTCGGACATCCTTCTGGTTCCCCTTAGGAAAGGGGTAGCAGAAGCAGACACACTCAGAAAGCATCTGCGTTGGCCCAGATGCTCTCTGTTAGTGCCTTTTGTTCCACGATATGAATTTCTGGACAGAGGACTTTGAAATAATGTGGTTTAAATTTAGAAAGTGACTGTTCAGTTATCAGTGCAGTTGAAAATTATAATGAAAAGAAGCCCAGTACCTCCAAAATGCTGGTCAAAAGATGATTATCTGTGTAATGTGTGTTTTCTGGAGTTCATGTGCAATTATCAAGCACTATTTTTAGACTGGGTTTCAGGAGAGTTGTGTTTAGTTCTTGGCTCTGCCACAGACTTCCTGCATGACCTTGGGCAAATCGGTTTCTTTCTCAGTACCATCTGCAGCATAATACATTTTCCTCCCACTCTAAATTTGTCTTGTCGATGCAGATTACGAGCTTTTTGGAGTAGGGCATCTCCTCTCTGTGTTTGTTTAGCGAGTGACACAGTGAGGCTCTGAGCTTTCCTTCCAACTGCTAGAGAGTTTTTTAATGCAATGGATAACAACCTGCTGGCAAAGGTGACTTGCACAAGATCACCTTCCATGACCAGGTGGTGGGTATAAAATCATTGCCTCTATCGTGGATTTTAGACAAAGCTGGTATCTGTTACATGCTTCCATTGCAGAACTTTTAATTTCAGCTGGTAAATTTTACAAGCAGTTTTCGTATTTATTTTCCTTCTCATTTTTCACAGGGCAGACCATGCCCTCCTGTGTTGTGATTATTACCCTGGTCCCTGTGATTAGCGTGGAGTTGTGGGTTGGTTTTGTTCGCTCCCTTGTTTTTTCACCTTCACAGTAAATTACAGCAGCAGACTGATTGGGGCAGGTGAGTGTTTTACAGAATCGGTGAAGGTTCCTACGCTGCACGCCCTCATGGGGACCTTCTTACCTGTACTTTGGTTTAGCAGTCGTGACCTGCAGCCAAGGGGGAGGCACGGACAAAGTGAAAGATCAGCAGACTAGAAAGCAAACAGAATTAGCAGCACTTCAAAGCTCTTGCAGAGGAGGGAACAGCTGAATGTAGCCACTGTTAGAAAGAGAGGGAGGAAAGAGAGGAAGGAAAGAAGGGAGAAAGAAAGAGAGAGAGAAAGAAGGAAAAAGAAGGAAGGCAGGAAGGCAGGAAGGCAGGAAGGAAGGAAGGAAGGAAGGAAGGAAGGAAGGAAGGAAGGAAGGAAGGAA
>JAOTQQ010000001.1:196037928-196122455 GCA_026546715.1 Gallinago undulata | reverse complement strand
AGAAAGAAAGAAAGAAAGAAAGAAAGAAAGAAAGAAAGAAAGAAAGAAAGAAAGAAAGAAAGAAAGAAAGAAAGGAAAAGAAAGATGGATGTGACAGTGATCTCTCTCTTTCTCTTCTGACTGAGATACCTGGTCAGGCGTGGTCTGGGCTCCTCTGATAGAGAAGGAAATGAATGCATGATGAAACAGGTGCCTTATCACAACATCCTATTAAAATAGGCAGAATTGGAACTTGTACATCAATTCAAGGGCAGAGAAGGCGCTAAATCTGTTTCCTCGCAGCAGAACCAAAGGGAGCAGCTCTCTGGACAGGTGTAGCTTTCCCAGCGGAGTGTCCCAGCCCGCGTGTGTCACAGGACTGCGGCTCAGCACCCTAACTGTGCTTACAGGCAAGTTGCAGTCGAGCTGGTCCCCCGGAGCCTGCCCCGGTGCTCAGAGAGCGCCCATCCCGAGGGGGTTACCCGGCGGGGGAGTTACCCGGCGGGGGATGGGGGGGAGGGCTACCCAGCTCCCCCAGGGTGCAGGGAAAGCCGTGCAGACCCGGGCGGGGACGAAGGGGGGGGCAGCCGGTGAGCACAGAACCGGCACTGCCCGCCCGGCCAGCGCCTTCCTCCGGCGGCGCGACGGCAGGAGAGGAGCGGTGTGTCCCCGCCGGGGGGACGACACGCACAGGCCCGGCGCCTTTCCGGGAGGGCGTGACCTTGGCCGAGTCCCCTCGGGGGGGCGCGGGGAGAGACTTTTCGGGAGCGGCTCAGCGAGTTCCCCCCCTCCCCTCTCCCCCCAGGGGGCTGGTGCGGTGGGAGCCCCGCGGCGGGCGGGGCCGGGGCCGGGGCCGGGGCGGGCGGTGGCGGCCGCGGTCCCTCCCCGCGGGGCGGGGGGCGGGCGCCGGCCGCGCTCCCGGCAGCCTGCGCTGTGCTCGGCGCGGCGGCCGGGCGGGGATCGCCCCCTCTCCTGGCCCTCCATCCCTCCCTCCCTCCATCCCTCCCTCCCGCCGCGGGCGGGGATCGCCCCCTCTCCCGTCCCTCCGTCCCTCCCTCCCCAGCGCCGCCCGGGGCGGCATGGAGACCCGGCGTGGGAGGCGGCGGGGAAGCCCCCGGAGCTGAGCCGGCCGGTGGGTACCTTCCTCTGGGGCTGGGGAGAGGGACGCGGAGGGGATGGCGAGAAACTTTCCGCCGGACAGACTCGGGCGGTGACCGATGGGACGCCGCGGGGCGGGGGGGGGGGCGGGGGGGACGGACGGGACGAGACGACACACCGACTTGGGGAAACTTCTGCCGCGGGGGCTCCGCCGCGGCTCCCTCCGTCCCGCCCCGCTCCGCCCGGGGATGCGGAGCCCAGCGCTGTCCCCGCGTCCCACCGCGCATCCCCCCGCGCCCCTTCCCAGCTGGCGGCCAGTCGCTCCCCGGCTCTGCCTTGCAAGGTGCAGCGGCTCTGGGCTCGCTCCCCGCTTCGCACCGGGGTTTTAGCTCTCACGCAAGAGCTGTGTTTTCATTTTTTAAATTTTTTGCCCTCACTGCTTTTACATTTTTTTTTTTATTTTTTGTCGCAGGGAGCGGGCGAGGGAAAGAGGGGGTGTGCGTGTCTGTCGCTGCTCTTCAGCTGCAGTTGCTCTTGGCTGAGCCTGGGGACCGGCTGCAGCTGCTGGGGTTGGGGAGAGAGGGATGTCACCGGAGGACCTGCCTGTTCGTATTTTTGTCTATCTGTCTGTCTATGTATATGTTTTCCCACGTGTTTTTAGAAGGGAGGGCTCGCCTTGCCCTCCCCGTTTGCAGGCATCGAGGTTGGAGCTGGGGGGAAGCGCTGGAGGCAGCGGGGGGAGCCGCCGTGGTCCCCCCAGAACCCCTGTCGGGCTTCGCGGGGCAGAAGAGGGGGGGGTCCCTATCCCTATCCCCGTCCCCATCCCCATCCCGGTCTCCATCCCCATCCCCGCCGCGCTGCCTGGGACTGCCCTCAGCGTCTCTGGGACGGCCAAAACTCGGAGCGTGTTTGTGCGTGTGTGTCGGTGTAACTCTGTGTGTGTGTGTGTGTGTGCATGGGCTGGTGCACGCCCGGGAGTGTGCATGCTTGGGGAGGCGCTTGGAGGGAACCTGCTCCGGCTGGGGAGGGGTTAAAACGTGGCTCTCCCAGCTCTAACTTCTGCTATTAAAAAGAGTAATCCAGCCTCTCCTGCCCACTTTTTGAACCCCGCTGGATTATTTGCAGGAGGAAAAGAGAGCTGCGCTGCCCCGAGAAACGCATCAGTGGGTGTCTTTTTCCTTTTTTTTTTTCTTTCTTTCTTTTTTGGTTATTGTTCGTGGTGGTTTCGTGCACTTGCTTTGTTGTTGGGAGGATTAAGGGTTGCCGAGTGTCCTTAGTCCCAGATCCAATTAAAATAAATGCAAGTAAATGGGACATAAAGGGAAGTCAGTGCTGGCACCCCGGCAGAGGCACTAAAGCATCAAGGGTGGTTAAAAGGAAGAGACTCGATGAAATGAGCGCGTTCCTTCTTACTCATTTGCTTTCCCTTCGCAGCTCTGTCAGACAGGCTCTGAGAGGTGCATCATTTGATCAGGGCTTCGCTGATCTTTAACCAATCTCTGTCCAGCAGAAAGAAAGGGGAAAAAAATGTCTTCTCCACAGGCATAGGCGTTTTAACTTAGCTGTCATTGAACGAATGCTTGGCTTTATGAAATCTGGTTTGAGTTCTCAGCAACTGAATTAAAATATCAAGAGAGGGTGAGCTATGAGAGATGCGGAGAAGAAGTGCTGCACCATTCCCTAGTCACTGCCCGGACTGTGTGCTTTCACTGAGGGCTTCCTTCTGAGCTGGAGCAGTGGTGGGGAGGGTGTAAGCATTAGCTGGGAAAGCAGAACAAGGCAAAATAGGCTGCCTAGTTCTTGGCTGTCCTTTTTTCTTCCTGCTGACATACAGAGGGGCTTATCCTTCAGTTGAACAAAAAGTTACTTTTATTGCTTGGAGAGGAGTTGGTGGTGGATGCGAGGAGAGAAGGAACGATCCGTCCGGAGCCAGCTTCCCTTTGGAAAGTGCTTTCTCTTGGGGCTGAGAAGGAGCTTACAGCCGTGATCTTTGTGTCCAAAAAACACTGGAGTCTTGTTGAGAGAGCCAGGTAGGAGCCAATGTACTGCAGGGCTGGAAACTATGGATATCCCTCTGCCTGATCCTTTGGTGGTGCTAGTGTTGTAGAAAATCAGCAGGTTGGCTGTAGTTGCCTTGATGCAGAAAATCATGCTGCCTTTTTCTTTCCTTTTCCTCCTTGTTTGTTTTTTTTTTATTTTTAGCTTGATTTTTAACATAGCATCTGTTGGCATCTTAATGGCCGTGTGCCGATGGTAGGCAGGATGCTTCCTGAGCCGTGTGTTACCTTACTGTGGCGTTATCCCATGTGTGCAGGGCAGTGATGGGGTATAACCTGCCCACTTCTCCTAAGTGCTGCCTGGCTCTGTTTCTGACATGAGGACCTTCTATTCTACCAGGGTATGTTGTCACGGTTCCTACCGTCAAGTTGCGCCGGTGTGACCTGATGTGCTCTGGTTGATGGATTCTGTCAAATACAATGAAGTGAGCAATTAGGAGGGAGTTAGGGTGTTTAGCCGTTGCTTGTTAGGAGCAGTTTGTAGCTGCTCTTCCACTACAGATGTATTTCTGTGCTGAATTCTCAAATGTCTTCCGACACATGCCAACTGCACTCATGCCACTTGTATTTACAGACAGGTTTTTCTGAAGGACAGAAAGTTGGTTAGGATGAGGTTTGTTTTAGCACAGGGTGCCAGTGTGAAACATCATGCTTCTGGATGCAGGTTTGAATCCCTTACAGTTCGGCAGCGCCTTGAAGTTCTTAACTGTCTGATGAGCATTTGGTTGCTTATGTGAAGGGTTTCACGACTTCTGCCTGCAGTTCATACCACAAAAGCTGCTGGCACTGTTAAGATCTTTATTGTGCTGACTGGAAGTCCCAAGGCAGAACGGGCAGGGAGTCAAAATTGCTGCGACGGAGGTGAAATCCTGGCTACGCTGGCTTCAGTGGGAGTTTTGCCATAGATGACAACAGGCCAAAGCTTCAATCCAGAAGTAGTCCTCCCTTCTTGTTGGTAATCCTGATGTAGGCTCTAGGGAAGCTTTTGCTTTTCCTGCTGCCACCCAGACTGCGTGTGTTAGTGCGGAGAAGATGTTAAGTCTCTTAGGATGTCACACTGTGCCTTTCACAAGCACAGCGTTCCCGGGAAGGACCCCCAGACGTGGGCACATGCTGACTGTCTCACTGCTCGTGTCCTGAGTCATTCCCAGGAACATGCATTGGGCATTCTGCACCGAGCTGGATGAGCTTCTTCAGCCTGCGGTGGAGGGAGCCGTCAGTGGCTGCAGCCGGTGCATCCCCCGTTCCCTGCTTCTGCATTTGCAAATTGTCAGTTTAGTGACAGACATTCAATATGTGAAGCAACAGCACATTCATTAATTCAACCCTACTTAGCCCCTGCACACTGAGTGAGTTTTCTATGTGTCTGTGATCTAGTGAGCTGTTCTCAGAGGCACTTCATATATCCAGCATCCAGATAAATTTTTATGTTAAGTGACAGCGACAAATGGGAAGTGTTTGATATTTTTTTTACCAGCGGAAGGTGTGTGGTGAAGAATATTAGAATCTGCATTTAATCAGTGCTGGTGGAAAGCTGGTCCAGGTCATGGCCATGTAATAAAACTAGTGTTTTCAACCAGATTGCCATGCTTCAGGTTATTATATTCAGTGGCATACAAGGGGATTTGTTAATATACAATGAAAATGTTGACTGGGATTGAGGTATTTGGATCTGTCTGGTGGTTTTTGCATAATTTTTTTTTTCTTTTTACAGTGGGAAAACTTTGGTATCTGTAATTCCAGTTGCAGACAGCTTTCTTTTACTGTGCATTCACCCCAGACTTTTAGGTATTTTGCTCATGTACGATGATGAAAGAAATGAAAATATAAACTAATGTGGAACTGAGTGGCTTGTCTTCCATGTGCATCCTTTTGTCCTTAGTTTAAGAGGCTTAAATAAGGAGGATATCTTAAACAGTTATAAATTACACCTTATTAGTGTCTCAGCTTGTTTTCTATGAGAATTTATGCATCTAAACCAAAACAGTCCTAATTCTCATTTAATTTAGATAAGTGCATAGGCCTCATTTTGTCCCATTGTAAAAAGATGTAGATATTGTAACAGACCCCGAAGTCATACTAGTGATGTTAAAATCTGGATGAGTATATCAATAGCAAGGAAGTTTTGGGCACTGTTAGTACTGTCGGGATGCAAAAGATGGCAGTGCTGTGAAGAGGGATCTGAGCAAACCCCGCTGGGCTGCTGTTCCAACCTCTGCTCTGGGATCTGCGTGGGCTTCCAGCTTCTGGGTTGTTGGTTTTTTTTTTTTTATAAGTGCAATTCAAAGAGTTGATGATAGCCATTAATATCCTTTGCTTTGTGTGTTGTCTAAACCCTAAGGACCGTATTTTCTTTAGTGTTTAGACTTGAGGGCTGAGCTGGAGGCAGAACTTGCAGGGTCCTGGACTAGAATAGGCATCTTGTGGTGGTTTGAGAGACGTCCTGTTCTTAGCTCGCTTTTTGCTTAACGTCATATGAAAACTGCAAAATACAGAGCAATTTTGGGTGAGATTGATCTTCCATGGGATTGGTAGCAGGGCTACCACTCATCTGAAGACCTCCTGATTTCAGTCTTCTGTTTTTTCTTGAAAGAATCAAGAGCAGACCTTGATGTGAGTGGTGTAGGGTTTTTGTGTTGGAAAATTCTGTGTTGTCTTATTGAGCTGTTGTTGATTTTGCTGCCAATCTTGGTGTATGAGCCTGGCTGCTATAATAATTATACCTAAACGTGTCTGTGCCTGTACTGCCCATTTTCCACAGTAATCAAAGCACGGACCCCGCGGGCACTCAAAGCAAGTTAACACAAACGAAAAACACCAGTGGCTTCGCCTGGGAGAAAACAATATTTTATTTCTTTCTCCTGGATGACGCCCCTACTAATTGTCTGGCTTTCAGTGCATGAGCGTGACTTCTTTGACATCAGCGAGGGTTGCCTTGATGGTCACACATGTGCCAGCGCTTCTGCTGCTGGTTCGGTGGTGCTGCCCCTCCGCTTGTGCAGAGTCCGTGGCTCCAGAGCTGGCTGGGGAGATGTAGCAACACATCCAGCTCCCCTGGGCTGAAGTCCTCCTCCCTTCCCTACTGCCTGAATGGATTTCTTTCTGCTTTAAAGGGCATCTGTGATTTTTTTAAAGTATTTTTTAGTTTTAAATGGTGTTAGCATCCCATCCTGAGATGCGTTGGGCTTTCCAGGCAGGTGGCCATCAACAAACTCCGTTAGTCCCCTTCTGTCTTCATTGCAGCTAGTGGTGGGGTTCAACGCTGACTGTAATAAGAGTTGGTTTGAGGCCTTTTGGGGCACTTCTTAAAATCCTGCCCTGCAGCATTTCCAGCTTCTTAGCTTGGTCCCGAAGAGCATCTGGGGAGGGGAAAATAGTTTTGATGACTTCCTGTGGTGCTGGTGAGAAATGGTCTGTCACCAGCCCTGGAAATGTGCAACACTGCTTGTCTCTGCTTGCGCTGTGCAAACCGGCTGTAAATAACATTTCTTCTGTGTCTTTGCAGACTTCAAAGATTATTCCAGCTGTTGGAGGAAGCCTAGTGAGAGAAGGTAGCTGCAAGTTTAATTGTAGCTTCAGGACTTGAGTTAAATCAAAATCCAAACAATCTGATAAAAAAATTACAGGCACTTGAATGTTGTTAAAGGTTAAAAGTGAGCCCTCTTCAGAACAACTATTAATGTTTTACATCTCAAAATAAAGGAGCTTATTAATATTCCTAAATAACATTGAACAGACATTACAGTTTTGCCTTCAAACCATCTGAGCACTTCTCATGATAATGCAGATTAAATTTAGTGACAAGTGCATATAACGACAGTATAAATGTCAGTTTTGCTATCAGATGTCTTGCACTGGTATCTTTTTAATATTAAACATGATTATGTCCCCTATTGCTTAAACAAATCACGGCACCCAGAGTCTTAAGAGGATGTCTGTGTTCTGCCACAGGGTGAAATAATTTATTGACTTTTCATATCTAAATAATTAGTTAATAATTTTGACATATACATGTCTGGGGTGGTTTTGGGTTTTTTTTGGGTTTTTTTTTTTTGAAAGCTGGTGTTTGAAATTCTTCCATTTGTATCTGCTAAGTGTCGATTAAGTAGCAGGAGCTCATGCTGTGGTCAGGTGAGTGAAGTCGCTGCGTGCGTGGCTCCATCTTTGTGGTGTGATTGTGTGCAAAGTGGAGTCGCCAGTTTATGTTTCATTGGGGTGACCTCGCTGTATGGATTTTCACTGCAATGCAATGCATACGATGGATACACTGGAGGTCATTAAACCCAGAGCTGAGGCTTTACACAGGCATATTTTCTAGAGGCTAGCTGTGATATTTTTTAGTCTGAATTCAGACACCACTATTTGCCGTAGGGATCTTCAAGGGAGCCGAATTGCTGGTTTCCTTTGCAAAAGCCCAGCCTTTTTCTTTGTTCTTGCACTTTGCAAAAAACGTCATTTTTTTTTGTTCCTGCTTTGCCCTTGATAGTGTGTGTCAATATTATTGTAGTTGTCCAGACCTAGAAAAAGCCTGTGCTATGCAGAAGGAAATGTTCCTCTGGCAAAGAAGCTAGAGGATTGTGTGGAACAACAGGAATAATAATTATTACTATTGTTATATTAAGCTGGAGGTTTTCATTCAGGGCCAGGATGCAAACAGAGTGAAAAGGCAGCTGCTACTTCCCAGTAGCCAAAAGGCTTCAATTTTATCTGATAGTGAATAGCCAGAGGGTGACATGAGGGACGGTGCAGAGGCAACATGCTGGTAAAGCATCCGAGCACCCCTGCCGCTCGCCCAGAGCTGGAAGGTTGGGATGATGCTGGAGTTCTCGGGGAGTTTTCACGGAGCAGGCTGGCTTTAGTGTCTTGCAGTTGACCTTCCGTGTGTGGACACATCTCTCTCCGAATGATGTGTGAGCTTTGGATCACCTCCGCTGTGTTGGCCGGGGCTTTGCTGGCCTGTCTTGCTGCCCTGCAGCGGGCTGCTGGCCCGCTTCCCTCCCCTCCGCACGGCAGCATCTGCTCGGGAGGTTCTTTACCCAGCATGGCTTGTGCAGGGAATATTTAAAGATGCCCACAAGGCTCCTTTGGTGTGGTTTATTAAAAAAAGCATCGTGATACAGATCATTAGGAGTATGAGCAAATGTTCTGTGTGCTTTTGCAGCCGTATCGTGAGGTCAGGAATAAATGGGGAGGCACGTACGCTGCTGACGGGGCTTGGAGGATTGACTCTCGCCAGTACGTGATGTGGCTCTTCGGCGGTGGTTTGTCTTCGGGCAAATTTAGACGGTGAGGTTTAGCTGGCTTCGAGCTGGGGTCCTGGTTCTCTGAGCTTGCACGGTGCAAGCCTGGGCTCTGCTTTGGAGCAAACCAGCAGATACTGGAGAGAGGACGAGCCCAAAGGGCCCTGCTGGAAATGAAGCCTGCAGTGATCCCCTATGGATTAGTAGGGCATAGGGGAAAAGACCCACATACTATGTTAAACCAGCAGGACGCGGAGTTTTGTTTCTTTTCTTTTTTGCTTTCTCTCTGCTTCCTCAGCTGTTTCCAGAAGCTGAATCCTGGAGACCCCTTCCCAGAGCTGTTACCTTCTGTTTGGAGTTGTTCAGCCACAGCTAAAATGATTCTTGAACATTAATAAATACCAGTTGATCCATAGCTGACTTTTTCAGGTAGAGGGTGTGAGTGTGCAAAGACTAAGGAGAAAGCAGAAAGAAAATTTCAGTATGAGTAAGGAGTGAGTAGAGGGTACTCCCGTATCTGGCCATGGTTTAATGAACATTGAGGAACAAAGGATGGGAAAAGAAACGGTAGGAGGGTGGGTGCTGATGGTGGTGACTGAGCAAAGGAACATGGATGTTTTGGGGTCCTGGACTGTGCTAAATACCTGGCTGGAGAATGAAGAGAGGGAGAAAGATGAATAGGGAGCTGTATTGACCTTCACTTTAACTAGTTTGTTTTTTTTTTTTCTTTAAACTCTCTTAAATACCTGAGATTTTCAGCATGGCTAAAGTAATATAGTTAACGTCTTTGTTTGGTGTTCTTAGACTGATAAGCCTAAGATGTGCTTTCAGACTTAGTTTTTCATTAGCTGCTGTACGTGCAAGCTGAAAGTGTGTCTGCACATGGATTCTGCAGGGCAGTCGTGTACGGAGGATCTGGCTGAGACTGAACCAGATTCAAATTTCGGACTCTTATCGAAGCCTTGGTAACTTTGGGCTTGTTTCATCCCTTATGTTACTGGTTCATTGTTTTCTCTGTAAAAATTAAGATGATAATAATAATAATAATAATAAAAGGAATTTTACTACCTATTCCCAGAAGCTTTGAATAAGCCATTATTGTGATAGGCAGACAAAAGCTACAAGTGTGTGTTTATTGCAGAAATTCACACCACTTCTCTCACTAACTCTTCTGAGAGATTTCCTTTTGGCTTCATAATCTCTCTGCCGCGCAAGTGCATTTTAGCCAAAGTGTTTGTAAAATGAATTTAGCATTCCATCACTCCTGCAGATGTAACAGATCTTTCACAGTCTGCTCGCAGTCTGCTATGCCGTGCAAGGGGCTGGTCTGCCCAGCGTTCTGGCCTGGCTCTCATCTCCATCAAGAGGGTCATTGGCAAGAGGGGAGGGGGAATCTGAAGCATCCTGTGATGATATCCTCTGGTACATATAATTTACATAAGCCTTTTACATCAAAAGTAATTTGTCTCCCAATGGATGCATTGCTGGAGCCTTGGTAGGGAAGTGGTTGAATCACCATCCCTGGAGGTATCTAAAAGACAGACAGACGTGGTGCTTAGGGACATGGTTTAGTGGTGGTTTTGGCAGTGTTAGGTTAATGGTTGGGCTCAATGATCTTAAAGGTCCCTTCTAACCTTGATGATTTTATGATTCTATCATCATTACTCATTTGGGTACTCCTGTTGGGTACATCAGTCTTGCTTCTTGAGGGTTGCTCAGATATTGCCAACAGGACCAAAACTGCTCCCTTAGCAGCCAGAGGTCAGCCCTCCACTGAGGAAGGAGCTTGTGAACCCCAGTACCTGCAGTAGCTGCTGATGTTCTAAAGGCAGTGGGGGACTTTCTCAGAAGCCATGTGAGAAGGCAGACTGGGCAAGGACCTTCTCATGGCCATAGAGGATGCTGTGCTTTTGGCCATTCTTGTAGGTGCCTGTCAGGGGTTATATGGAGATACACACTGGCTTTAATAGCAATCATTAAGCAGAAATTATGTAGGTCATTATCCTGTGTGGAGTGGGAGTTCTTGTGCAGCACATGTGTCCATTGAGAATTATGGCTGTTATTGTGGTACGTCCTTACAGAGTTTAAGTAATGTTGCTCTTACGTGTTTTAAAGTTATTCCTAATAGGATTGGCCACCTTCAGGGTGCACTTAACGCGTGGGCTGTCTTTATTGTACTGATGGCATAACTATATTTGCTGCTGAAGGTTACTAGAAGTCCTAGTTTGTACTGTCCTCTTGGTTAAGTAGTGCTTGGCATTCATGGAGTCATTTTCAGTCCATCGCGGTGAAGCTGAGATTAGAATCCAGTTCTTTCTTCTCGTGAGTGTTCGTTTCTCTGCCAGTAGAGGCTGGATGACTTAATCTCTGCATATATCAACATGTTGATGGAGTTTCACAGCAAAGTATCCAGGGGTAACTGTAACAAATATTTAAAAATGTAAGACTCATTGTAATTTAAGGCCTTGCTTGGTTATACAGTTCTGAGTGTAATGGGAGTGACAGCTCAGGGCTGGATTTTAGGGTAGCTTTATCTGCAGTAATATTCAGCTGTAGGTCTATCAAAACAGTCTTCTAAAGCCGGAGCTGCCTGTGGCATGGCATTTAATCAAATATGCCTTAATAAAATCAGTGCAAGGTTCCACATTCTAAGGAAAAAAATGAGTCTTTTAGAGCATCTCCCTTTCAGGTACCTGTTACAAAGTCATAGGGCTGAGATCCTGTGAAAATGACAAAGTTGGATTTATTTTGGATGTTTCCTAAGGAAGATGTGTCTGGTTGGTTAGCTCTTTCCTTCCTTTGTTCTCTTTGGGTAATGCAATGAGCATAATTTTTTGGGGTAATGCAATGAGCATTCCAATTAAGCATTGGAAGTGGTTGAGGTACCATCCCTAGAGGTATTTAAAAGACGAGTTGACATAGTGCTTAGTGACATGGTTTAGTGATGTTTTTTTTTTATCAGAGTTAGGTTGATGGTTGGACTAGATGATCTTAAAGGTCCCTTCTAACCTAGACAGTTCTATGATTCTATAATGCTGAAGCTCATGTCCTGGGTGGAGATGGGAGCAGAGCCCTTTGCAAAGCATTGTTGAGCTGCTGCTATTTACAGAGCAGGATTTTAAAACCAACCATCATGCAGAGTTGCATGCCATGCTTTGCAAATGGGGGCACTTCAGCTGCTTATTCCAGCACGTCAACCCCAGGTGCAGCTGAGAGCAATCAGGAGGTTGTTGAGATCTAGATGCAGAAATGCCATTGATCTCTTCTTTCTCATTGCCAGTCAGAGCCTTTCATTTAAAGTAACGTTATTTTTGTCATGAGCCAAACAAAACCACAGAATTAAGCTAAAACCACACCAGACTGTGGGTTTTAAAACTGTCAGTCAACCTGTTACTTTTAAAGAAAAACCTTTTTCTAGCTTGCTTTCCTGTACTGATTCTGTTTCAGCTCTCATCATCCCTTCCGTGGCCATTCATGAGTTGGCTTTGACACTGGGTCACTGGGACAACCCAGTGTCAAACCTGGAATGAGAAATTTGGGTTTTATCCCATTTCCAAAACCAGTAACTTTTTCCTCATTAACAGTTTGGACCCCGAGTGGAGCAGACTTCATTGCTGGCTGTATTCTGAACATATATAAAGGTTTGGCATCTTCTTAATATCCAGACTTTCAAATCCAGCCAGAGATACTCACTAAGTAGATAGTTATGGAGTGAAGTCTGCAGACCAGGAGTTCTCCCAAGGAAACCGTTTTACCATCCTTGTCTTTGTTCCAGGGTTCTTCCCAGTGTGGACCACTGAAACAAGAAACTGAAGGGAAAAGTGGAAATCCTGGAACTCTTAACAAATTTGGGAATATTTCCCAAATTCATTTGGAGACAGATGTTACTGCCTATCACCTGCAGGTCTGGTATCGTACAACTCTGCGGTATCTCTGGGGGTGAAGTTTTAAGTATGGGTGTTGGCCTGGTGGGCTTGTCTCACCCTCAGCAGTAAGTCCCAAAACTGTGTCTCCTAGGAAGGGATTAGTAACAAGCCCTCACACTTCATTTAAACGGACAGACGTGCTCCACCTGCAGTGGCACTGGAGAGGCATGGGATTGTGATATGTTCTAATGATAGCTTTCTCTAATGAGTTCCCAGAAAACATTTAGTGTATCTTTGTATTTAGTGTGTGGGTGTTTCAGAAGATGAACCTTTAGAAGGAGGGAGCTTATGGAGCAGTTTGATAGGAATGACTGATAATGAGTCAAAATGCTGCTGAACAGCCCTGAACTGCTGCTATCTGGTATGGTTTTGCTGAGAGGTTCACTGCCAGCCCCTTCAGGAGCCGTGGTTGCACTTGTGTACTGGAGACACAGCTTCAGCCCACAAATACGTAGTTTGTTTTGCTGGCAAATATCAAAAAGCTTCATGAGGACGGACAGGATCCTTATTCACTCCCATTTCAGAAATGAAGGTATCAAGGTAGAGGCAGATGAATTGACGTGCTCCATGGTCACACAAGGGTTAGTGGTTGAGTAATTTACAGGACTCAGTTGTCCTCAAATATTCGATGAGCTGCAGATCATGCTCAGCAGTTGTGCCCAAGAGGAAGAAGACACTACAAGGTGGTTGTGTGTCTTCCTTTTTACTTAATATACAGAGCTGGTGGATCAAGGAGGAGACCAGTCCTGAGATATGTTCGGTGGTACTGCAGGACCCTAAGCTCCTTTTGTGTTGGGTATAACTCTCTTCTCCCATTTTCCACAGGCTGGCCAATACACCACTTCTCTTAATTTAAACTAATATTTAATGTGCTCACTGGTTTTGTCTAGGATCAGAGAAGCACAGAGATGTCTGTAAGGTGGTTTGCATCCACATTTTTCTTCTACCATTATTTTCTTGTGTTAATCCAGCTCGACTGGAACCAAGAATCACCTGCATTTTCTCTGAAAACCAAAGCTTTGTGATTTCAGCTTTTGGGGCTCTCTTTTCTCTTGTCATTTTCCTGCATCTTGTGCTATCATCTTGGACTTGTGCAGAGCGTGCCTATATGTGTATAGCAAGGAGTACAGAAGGGAAGATACCAAAAATGAAGAAATCCCAGTTTGTTGCCTTGCGGCTGCTGAGTGTCTCCAGCAGTAAAAGCCCTGGCTACATCCTGGTCTGTGCATTGCATAAGCTTGTCCCTGCTCAGTCGTGGTAGCAAAGTAAGTTTCGTGTCCGTTAGGATGCTGTGCATGTTGATTTAACTCAAGATTTCCCTCCTGCTCTTCCCTTTACTGTAAGAGATGCTTAATAACAGCATAAAAGTAATTATGTAGTATTTCTCTAGGGAGAAGAGATCCAGATTTTAAGGGAGTCAGAAGTTACCCATGAGCCTTCATAGATGTGCGTTTTGACTTAGTTCAGGCTCCATACTGGCGCCCCTCCATGAAGAAGTCAGGTCTCCTGGGCTCCTTATCATCAGCAGATCTGGAGATAAATTAATTCCATCTATGAAGGGTCACCCCAGCCTAGCAGCAGAGGCTCCCTCTGTGGTTAATGAGAAGCACCTCCAGATGGGATTCCTTCCATCCTCCCTAGCAAGGTTGGCATGAGTGATTGATGCTGCTCATATTGCTTACAGTGGCAGTGGAGTTGACTTACTTATATTAGATACATAACTTTTAGCTGGCTGAAGTCAAATGAGAAAATTCCCCACTTACCATCTTGGGTAGGTTTAGTGACCTCCAGCAGTGCCACCACGCTAGTGTCTGTTAGAAAATTATGCTGGTGAAAAAGAAGTGAATAAAGGTCTTTCTAGGTAAAGAAGAAAAGAGAGACAGTACCACTACTAGGTTTCTTTTAATTTGAAGACCCAGAATGGTTAGTAGCTGCTAATGTGCTTTGCTGAAGATGGCTGCTATTGAGAGCATGTGGGAGTTGTGCTTTTTGGAAGCAGTTTTTTGGACAAAAGTTCTTGACGAAGGTAAGCACACAGTTTACAGAGTCTGTCATTGGGAAGCACCAATTAGAAAGGAAAACATGGCAGAAATTAAAAAAGAAAGAAAATTCTGTTAATGCCTGTCTTTGTGGCAGTAAGTAGGTCAGTGAGCTGAGAAAGACCCTAGACAGGCTTGCAGTTCCCACACAGCGAGGTTGGAAGAAAGGTGCTGAAGCAGAGGCAGTGATTTAATCAGGGGTTGGTGGTGTAAAACAAAGAGTACTGGATACAGAGTCAAAATTGTAGAAAACATCTTATATTCTGATTTTTGAAATAAAGATAAAGCTGGTGTCAGCCCTGCCTTCCCACTCAGAGATGGCCAAACCTGTTGTCTTTGGGTTTTATGGGTGGAGGGGCTAAAGCAGATTAATTGGGGCTGGGCAAGATTATTCTCTCGCACATGTGATTGCTGACCTGGGTGTGAGGCACCGTCTCCCTGTGTGTTCCACACAAGGCAAACTGTGCTGCTGCCTGGGTGGCGGAGGGACCACAGGACCCCCCTGCCTGGGATTCGGGACCTGCTGAAAGCCCTCTGCGTGATGAGCAAGTGACGACACCAGTTCCCTCTCCCCGATGAACACGAGGGTAAGAGTCTAATTATTTTGCGCATAATGAGGAGGTCACTGAAAGAGGGACTGGAGTTTGGCAGGGCAAAATGGGAGCGTTCTCCTGCTTCCATTTTGCACTGGGAAGCCTCATTATTTAGTTATGTGGTTATGAATGAAGTCCTGGCTCTGGAGGCTTTAGGTGCTTGAAAGGAGGCAGCGATCATCGTGGTGTATCTGGGGATCTCAGAAAGTAGTGTAGGAAAGGATTGCTGGGGCTTGGCTTTTTTGGAAACATCCTAGGGCTAAAGGAAAAGAAGGATAATTAATGGGTCAGAATATGGACAAGTCAATATAAAAAAAGAACAAAAAGAATAAAATCTGTTAGTATTAACCATCCGGTTTGGGTTGGGTTTTTTTTTTTAGGAAGAAAAATTTCAAATCTGTCTTTATGCAGACTAATGCTTATTAAATGAGGGATTAAAATAGTGATATTTCAACCTAGGAAATGTGAAACAACTGGAACAACTGAAGTGTTATTGCACAGAGGGGGGATGCTGGTGAAGTGACAGCAGTGGGTGGGATATGCATTGATACTGGTCAGTCAGGAGCACTCTGGGGCTGACTGGTGGTTACAAAGCTGCAGAAGGAGACTTGTCAGCACTCTGGGGAGTCCAATCTGATGTTTCAATGGAAAACATGAGGAGAAATCCTGAGTTTTCCATTGTTCTGAAAATGCTTTGGAATGTCTAAATTTTTACTTATTTTTGTTTGGTTGCTTTGGTTTTAACAGAAAAGGATTTTCACCCAAGTGGAATTGTGTAGAAACATTTTAAAACTTTAGAGTCCGCTTCTCCCATTTTTCAACTCTTTGATATTTTTTTCCATTCTTTAGGGAACAGGAGGGAAAAGAAATAACAAGAAAGAGGTGGTTGTTGCACATAGAAACCTGTTGTTCTCCAGTTTAAAGAGCTTTCATAAACTTGAATGGAAGGATTTAATAAAAAATATGTGTGTGCATGCACGGAATTAGGCAAGCATCCTCATCTCATTTTTCTCTTTTTATAACTGTATAAATTTACTTAACGCGTAGAGAGACAGCGAGCTGTGTACCTGTTTAGTTTTCACATTAATGAAGCCCTAGGTTGAAAGAAGATGAAGTTATAAAAATGAAGTGCTTCATGGCATTGATTTCTCTAGACGCTAACAAGGCAGGATTTGAGTGGAGATGACAACAAAGTAATGTCTCTGTGGGCTCAAATGCCAAATTACAGAAAATGTAAATAAATTAACTGAGTCATCCTGTTATTTTTCAGGCTAAGGATGTTACGCAAACAATTTCTAGAGTCTTCCAGAGGTATGTAAAACTAGTGATGGAGTACTAAGGGGGTGTGACATAGTCAAATAATTTCTTGGTGTATTACAGGATTATATTCTGGAGCAGGTAGTTTCAGAGAAGAAATCATTCTTCGTTTAATACACAGTTGTATCGTGGAATCGGTTGCAGGAGAAATGAAAGTCAACCCGCCAAATGACTGGGACAAAAAGACAAGTTTAGTCTTCAAGTTATGGAACGAGTCCATAGAAATATTGCAATGTAAAAGTGAATCCAAGTTATAAATGAAAGAAATGATTACAGGTGTGGATGTGGCTCTGTTGCGCTGGGAGCAGTGTGGCAGTTGGTCTCTGCCGTGGGATCTTTTTCCTGCAGCTTGTCATATGGGGGATTTTAGAATTACCTCATTGCACAATTGTCTCTCAAAATAACCATGATATTTTGGAGTGTGGTATTTTTGTGTCTCGGTGGCTTTGTTAGTTGTTGTAATGAATTTACAATAAAAAGGATGTGCCTTTTCCTTTTTTTCCCCCTCTTCATTGGGGCTTTATGTTCATCCTGGGGTAGTATCTGGAAACATCTGGAAACATCCCTAATCTCACGTGGCATTACCTTCTTTAGACTGGGTACTCCTGTATCAGGTTTTTACTTCCCTGTTGTAAGTATTAAAGTATGTTTGTGCAAAATCATCGGCTTTAGGTGGTAGTACGCAAAGACAAGTGAAAAACTGGCCTAAGAAAATCTCTTGTATGAGATGAAGCTGTCTGAGGGAAATTTTAGCTTTACTGTAAAATCTCAGCCTACGATTGAAAGGGGAAAATACTACTTGCAGTGTACCTTGGCATGTTCATGAAAATGAAGGCAGTAAAACTGGAGTCCATGGTATCATTAGTTTTATAGCGCAGCTCCAGAACAGTATGTCACTTCAGGAGGAGTCATCATCAACTCAATGAATAAAGAATAATTATATTATATGCTTTGGTGTGGATCTTATTTTGGTGTAGTATGGGTATTTGTAATGCAAATCCAGGCTGCAGTTAGGTAGAAGTCTTTCTTCCTGTCTGTGATTTCTGCCTGGTTTTGCCTTTTGTAGCTTTAGCAAGTCAGTGGGTGAATAGAATGCCAGATATATATTTCGGTTGGATTTTATCTGTCCTGCTTTTTGTACAGTAAAGATACATCCCATAAGTTGTGATCTTGGTCAGTCATCTTTGGAATTAATTTTTCAAGACTTTTTTTTTTTAACAGATTGAAGATTATTCTCTCTGCTTTCTCCTTTTTATAATAGTCATGAAAAACTGTCGTGTTCCTTCAAAAATGTTGGTTTTTCTGATTTAGCATCTTCATTGTGATATATCTGGTCTAAGTTCACAGGGACGTGACTTTTGAGACTTTTCCTGTTTCTGAGCTGGCCTCAGATTAATACAATTTTTTTTCATTACTTTCTGGGAATAGAAATACAGAGAGATAATACACCTATGCAGAAGTAATATCCATCTATGAGAAAGTGAGTAGAAGAAAATATGTATCCTGCAGAAATAGAATATATATTAGTTTACGTTTCTTTCTGTATTTTGAGCTTTAAGAAGTGATAGGGTGAGGTGTTGCAAGCTTCTAGTTAATCTGATGTTTTTAAGGTCTCTTTTCCATTACAGTCAGGCAGACTTGCTCCACATTCAAGTTGCTAATTCTTGACACACAGGATATTTTCCTTCTCATTAAAATGTATTTATTTATTTTGCTGCCGTGAGAATAGCTTGCTTGAGATGCTTCTTTTGATCTTTGGTAATGTCACAGACTCAGTAAGACTGCTAGCTAAAGCGGTGTTTATCTCATTTCAGTTTTACATCCACCGTTAATTGGACCTGAATAATATGACCCCATTGCAAAAATGGTTTTAGTTTGCTAGGTCTCAATGCGATGTCCAGTAAGATGCAGATGTTATTAGTGCTTGGAAATAGCTCCCTGTCTGTAATTGGAAGGCTTCTTCATCTGTTTCTGTGACTTTATTTGCATTTATTGGGTTTTAGGCCTTTTAAGAAGTAGAGGGGAGGGGGAAAGGTATAGTGAGAAGCGCAAAGTTTTTGCAAAATACAATTTTTTTTAATTTTTTTTTTTTGAAGCTTGAATTTGTAATATCACTTATGTTTCTAGGGCAACAACTTAATGTAATGCAGATCAGCAGCTGAAATACTTTTCCTAGCAGCTGCAGAGTGAAGTTAGCAGGACCCACGGTCTGTTCTGCAGCTGATGCTGGGAGCTTTGTGGCTGGTGGGGGTGGCTGTTGTCCCCCCAGCTCCCCTTCGTGGCTGGTGCCTTTTCGGGAGCGGCCAGCAGCACTGAGCGATGCCAGAGCTGCCCTCGAGAGAGGTTGTAATACAGGATGCTGCAAGTTCAGGGGAGTGAATAAAATCAGGTTTCCTATGGCTCTGTCTCGGGAAAAGCTCTGAAAGGAGGGAGGAGGTGATAAAGTGAGCTTTCTCCAGCAACTTGGATTGTAGAGGAATGTGAAACTTCACAGTTTTCTCCCATCTCGCTCTTTAAAGTTAACACAAGAAATAGATAGGACTGGGAGACAGTTTTCTGACAGGAATCCCAGAACCTTCATTCCCAGAAGCTGAGATGGTGACAAAAAGCTGGGTGCTCAGCAGGGAGTTACCCGAGAATTTTGTTGACTGAGTTAAAGCCTCCAGCAAGCAGGTGTCGGGTAAATGTTTTGATTCTTTGCAGTGTGTATTTGCATATTTAAAGCTTTCTGGTACTTATGACTCATTTTAGTTTGCCCAAGTCTTAAAAAGAGCAAACCAGCAAGCCCCTTTATTTTTATGGGATGGCTGTGTAGCGGTTTGAAGACCTGTGTGCCCCCAGTTGGACTCCTTTGTCCTACCCGTATCTCAGGAGGTGATGGACCTGCAGGTCCTGACCGTTGGCATCTTATGGATAGTTATAGATATGTCCCACCTCAAACAATGTGAAGGAACTTTAACCAGCACTATCTGACTGTCTTCAACCCCAAATCCCTTTTGTACCAACACCTCTGATGGGTCCCTCTTGCCCTCCCCAGCCTGACTCACCTTCTCAGCCAGGAGAGGTTAGGTGTGGGTGTTACAGGTTGGGCTGGACCAGTGCTGGCCCTTCCAGAAGCTGCTATGAACTTTTAAAAGTTTGATGCAAAGCAAAGCTTTATTTGTAGTGATGCTTTGTTTATAAAAGTTAGTTTTTTTCTTCATGCAAATATGCTGGGAGGGGTGGAGGGGTTGGAAGAGGAGAAAACATGCTGAGAGAGTAACACTTTACGCCTTGAAGCATTTTTATTTTCTTGATAAAAAAGCTTTTTCTGTAAATTTTTCAGTTTTGACACTTTTCATTTACTGGAATCATGAAGGATGATAATATGCTCTTTGTAACCTTCTTTGGTGTTTTTTTTTTTTTTTCTGTCTGATACATTAATAGATTCCTTAGTACTTGAGGAAAAGCAAGTCTCAACTTACTAGTTGCTAATCAGAACGTGGAAATGTTTTTTTTTTTTCTTTCCAAAAACTGTAATTCAAGGTTATGCATGTGCAAAAATAGCTTTAGGCTACAACAAATATTTTCTTCAGCAGGTCTAGCTCATTTCATTGACATATTGTTTTGTAAACTGGGGGTGACTTGCATTGTTCTCAACCAAAATAACTTGCATCAATCAACATAAGAGGGTAATTAATTTACATATTTTCATTGTGGAAATGTTCCAGACTTTTTTGTAACTGTACAGTGCTAGACTTGAGAGAGGAAAAGCGCAATAACATTTTGGGTTTGTAGCTTGTTTTTAAGTTGTTCTTCACGTCTGTTTGTGCTGGAGAAAGCCTTGTGACCTGCTTAAATTTGAGCTTGGCGTAGCGTTGAATGAAAATAAAGCAAGGCTTTGGAGTGAAATTGTGTTTTGTGACGGTGTCGCACATCAGTACAGCCTTAATGAGATGAGGAGAGGTCGCCCATTGCGAGCGGTAGCAAAATGTAGCCCAAAACGCTTGTCAAGAACAAATACAAGAGGGTTAACTATTTCCTTTCTGTGTGAGAATCTGAAGCCAGGGGAGGAGACTATGGCAGATATGGAGACTGTGATTAATTTTGTCAGAGGTGTGTGCCTGGCACCTCTCTGCTTGCCAAAGACGAATGAATGCTTGTGCAGTGTGTTGTCTGGGAATAAGCAAGTGCTGGCTGCTGTTTGCGTGAGGCACCCAAAGGTCTCAGAACTACCTGAACGTCACTCGTCCATTGGTGAAGTGTAGTTAAAAGACAAGTTTCTGAATCTGATGAAATGTAGAGCGCAGTGAGGTTATGGCTGTGGATGGGTTGACAGGAGGTGGCTTTTGGGGGTGTGTGATGCCTCTTCTCCTCCTCCTCTACACCCTGAATATACTCAGTGTATGACTTATTAATTGCTTTTTTTTTTTCTTTTTACCTCCATAGGATGATGGATCAGTGAAGCAGGGTACTCAAAGCCTCTGTGTAAAGGGGTACCATACACAGGCTATTCAGGCAAATCACTTTACCCGTACCATCATTAAGAGTAAAACCTTGTATTTTTAAATCTGAGACAATGCAATGCGGAAAAAAAAAAAAAAAAAAAGTATTTCTTCATTTTACATTATGAATTCTCTGTTACGGTGCTTGGTCTGTTGCCAGCACATTATACGTCGGCACCGTGACCTTAATTCCTCACTTTTACACAGGATCCCACCACCTGAGGGGATATGACTGGAGGTGAGAAAGCTGCTCCTGGAGGCAGGGCACCAGATGAGATTTGCCTGACATAAGTAAGGATTTGTTTTAGGAAAAAAAACAAACAAACAAATGAAACACTTCTGTTTCTCACTATTTTCATTCTTTAAACAAGATTTCTGATATTTTACTTGAGAAGCTGCCCATGAACAGATAGATGAACAGCCTGGTGGCGGCGGCCGCTCTTGCTGGTGGCTTTCTGACGGAGAAGGTTGCATCTCCTTTGCTGATTTATTATTCTCCTGCGAGCGAGAGGGCTACTGTGATTAAGCTATTGTTGCTGCAGAGGCAAGGGCTGCATTTTCTGGCTTCGAGGTCTTGCCCTGAGATGTGAGGTCAGGCTGTAACCGAGGTGCACAGCGTTCACTGCTTGTGCTGAGCGAGCCTGGGCTGCTTCTCCGCGACCGGTGCTGAGAAGCAGCAGGTATGGCCCAGCTCACTGGTGGCGTGCCTGATCTGCAGAGCGTGTGCTGCCTCCTGCTTGCTCAACAGTCCCGGGTCTCACTCCTCCTGTGCCCACGCAGAAAACCCCTGCTTGCGTGCGGTGATGTTTTCAGGCTGCCTCTGCTGGAGATGGCTGGGAGCCCGTATTCTGCTTCCACTCAAGCTGGGAACCCTCCCTGCTTCCAGGGAGGACTCAGGCAAAATCCAGCTGCGTACCAGTAAGCTCTCCAGAGCTTTTTTCTGCGTTTTTTCCCTGGGTACCTGAAAGAGTGGATGCATTTCCTGATTTACTGGCAAAGAATCAGAGAGGATGTTTGACCCAGCAATGAAAAAGTCCTTGTGATTATTCACTCAGGGACGTTAAAGGCAGACAGAACGCCAAGGAAGGTTATATAGACATATGGGCAATGCGACTGTTGGCAACTTGGCAAGACTGAGTTAGTCCCAGGTGCTCTTATCTGTGCTAACTCTGCTGGGAAGCATTGAGTTGACTGGAGAAATGCATTTGTGCTTTCAGGAACTTGCAAAAATTGAAATCTGACTTTACTCTGGACCAGTCTGAACACGCTCTTCTTTCCTTCCTTTCCATGAAATCAGAAGTGTCAGGATACTGCAATTAAGATACCTCTTTGGACTCAAGCACATTTTGTTCTCCCAGTTATTTTGAATCAAGTGGTGCATGGCCCTGAACTTGGGCTGTCTGCATCCGAAGTCAGTACATTTCTCTTTACTCTGTGCTTAATGGATGTGAGCTGCAAGCAAAAGAGAATTTGTAAGCTAATCTAGTGAAAGCCTATCCTCAGAGCTTCAGTTTTTAATCTCTGCCTAGAAGACAAGTGATGGGTGCAGTAGATGGTGCCAAATACAGGGACCCAAACAGTACACCCACGCTGGCAGAGACCACGTACTCCCAACCTTGCACTTTGTAGTGACTTCATGCAGTATGAAAATTCATGAGTATTTTATTTTCCTCTGGGTTAAGGAATTATCTGATCAGCTGTCTGTCATTCTGAGAGTGTCTGGATTGCAGTCTGTGTTCCTCTTCCATCTCGATTCCTTTTGAAAGCTTCTGACTAGTATCCATTGTCCTGGCAGCATCCGTTGGCTCTTTTTGGAGAGCACACAAATGACTGAGGCCCAAAGCCAACTGGTGCAATGCTCACTGAGCCCTGCCATGCTTAAATAGGCATGAAGGCTGGAGTTGTGTTGCCTAAACAGAGATATCTACTGACGTGTTAGGAGCTTTAGGGTAGCACATCATTCTTGCTGCAGAAGGGTGTAGATATCTCTTTGCTTCCAAGATGCATCCAAGATGCCACCATGCCCCGATGCTTGGGCAGCTGAAGCTCTTGTATGCTTCTGTTAATTAGGTGATAGCTTGCTATGTGAGGAGGAAAAGCCGTCTGTATCTTCATGCAGTGTGGTGCTTCACTTTTTTTATTCTTTCCTAGCAAAACAGAAATGTATTTGATACCGATCCATTATGGTAGTTCAATATATCCATTGCTAAGGAAGTTGGAAGTGTTCTTGTACGAGAAAGCACATAAAGATGAGTCAAAAGGTAGCAATGTATTAAAACAAATTCACTGTGATAAATCCCATTGGGATGTTCTTGTATCTAATTCTTCAGTAGTGTACCATGGCAGCAGGACAGGCGTTTGGCGTTTTGCAGGAGTTAGGTGTGCATTGACAGCTTCCACTATTTTAATTTGCTTTGCTGTCATGTCTTGCAAACTTATCTCTAGTCTCATGCTATCTACTGCATTTAATAACTGGATATTGTTAAAATAAATCTTAGCAAAGGGAAGCTGGAAAAATAAATGAAAGGAGCTCAAGCACTAAATGAGAGAAGAATCCAAGTTTCCTTGCGGATTTTTGTTTGTTTGTTTGCTGTTTTTTTTTTCCCTTAAAAAAAAATAAAAATTAAAATCTCTGTGCCTTAATCTGGCGCTGAGGTAGGAAGTTTGTGTCTGGCATTATGAAAATACATCTCTCTGAAGAGGTAGAATATGAAATATTCTCTCCACTCCTCTGAGATGTGTTCAGAGGAGAGATAGGCCCATCTGCCCCATGCCACATCCCCATCTGGGGATCTGCTCAGCTTTCCCTCTGTAGTGCAGATATGCTTTTAGGATCTGAAATCCTGAATTTTAAGCTCTCAGAATCCAGTTGAAATAGGGTTATTAACTGTCTCTAAAATCTGTTGTCTTACCACCTCTGTTTTTATTGTAATATGGAATTTGGTTACTGACGGGGATTCTGACATCAATGGGGTTTCAGTGGACTGTGTAGGGCTTTGGAAGAGGAAAGCAGTAGCTCTTGCTGCCCTGGAGAAATGGGAGAAACAAGAGCACCTAAAATTCTACCTGCTGGGTGCAGCGTGGACTAAGTTCCTGACCATGTCTGGTCGCTAGAGCAATGTTCCTCTGATGCTTCATACAAGAGGGTGGGGTATTACCATTCCCAGTGCCCAGTGAGGAATCACGCTGCCTCCCTCAAATAGTTCATCTGACCCCAAAGGGCTGTTGTGCAAGTTCCTTCATGTGCAAGAGCAGCACGAAACTGGCTGGATTTCAGCAAATGCTGGTGCTGGGTGGTTTTGTGTTGTGTGTATACAGTTGCAGAACGCTTTCAGAACGAATAGGCCATGGCAAAACTGTTTTAATGAGCTGGAATGCTGATTGTAGCATATCCTACCCAATCTCACAGCGCTCCACCAGGCTGAAATACCTTCTTTGTTCTTAAAATAGCCCCCACTGAATCAGATTTTAATTGCAGATATTACAGCTGTCAAAGAAAAGCAGAGATGACCAGATGATTGTGTTGACAGTATAAATGGAAGCCGGGGATATGTCGAGTTCCAGCCTTTAGATCTTCCTTCATTCAAGTGCAATCGCAGATATGCCCGTGTGCTGCGGTGATTACGTGGAGCAGAGGGTTTCTCTAATGTTAAGATGACCCTGAAGTGCATTGTGCCTCATTATATCCACCATGTTGACTAAACTAATCTGACAATAAACGTGTAGGGCTGCAAGGATTTCAGTGCTAGTAATGGCAACAAATAGGCATAGATATTAAATATGCTGGTTGAAGCCTGAGTCTTGATAAATCAAGATGGAATTTACTAATGCACAGAGACCTCTTGTGTTTTGGGAATTCAGTTAAAACACAAAAAAAAAAACAGCCAAGGAGATGATTAAAATAAAAAGAGTTTAAAGCTTGGGCTCCGGACTGCATGTTTGCATTGCACGTCAATCAACATTGGTCAGAGGGTAAGAGCTCTTCTGAATAAGTGAACTGAATCTTTTCAGTGCAGACTTGTCAGGAACAGCCATCAGCTGAGCGGCCTGCCATCATTGCTGTTTTACTTCATTACCTATTGATTGAGTTCTCCAGTTCTACGAGATCATAAATCACCCTATGGAAAGAGGCGCGTTTTAGGCTGGCTTTGGTTTATATTTTTTCATTTCTGGTGCGCAGGAGGATGGATTTTTGGCTGCATGCAAGAGGTGCCCTGCAGGTTCCTCAGGCTGAAGGAAAGCACCGTGAATGTAGTGTGAAAGCACCCACTCTAGCTGATTACAAACATGGAAAGGAGAGAAGAAGTCCAGGAAAACCCTCCAGATTGAGTCTATAAATCAGTGCAATGCTAACTACACAGACCAAAGCACTGACACCGCGATGCTTTCTTTGAGCCATGCACTGTTTTGAGAAGAGAAGTCATCTCTTACAGGGGAGAGGGGTCTTCTGCCAACCACAGGAAATTTCTGCAGGGAATGCACAGCAGCACACCTTGGTGATCCTTTTGGGATCACCAGTGTCACAGCGTTGCTGGCATATGAAGGTTTCCACGGCATCTTGTATGTTTAATATTAATCACTGTTAGTTACACATTTACACAATGAAAGCTCAAGTCAGGGAGCAATAAGTGCGACACTTAGCAGATCTGGTCCTTGGAGAAGTATAGAACTGTCTTTCCCATTCCTGTTGTGAAAGGTAATATCCTTCAGGGTCATTGAAGGTTTAATTATGGCCTTGCCGCATTCTAATATGCCTGAAGGGATTTTGCTGGAACTTAACAACAACAACAAAAGCCAGAGACAAGATGGAGAATGTGATTTTGTTTGTTTGTTTGTGTGTTTTGCTTGAAGTACCGGGAATAGGGAGGCATATTGTTGCTTGAGTATCACTAAAACTTCTTGTTCTGGCATATATTACTTTTAAATGCAATAATAAAAATAGTTTGATGTTTTTTTTCTTTCCTCATATGAGTGACAAGGGGGAAACTCTGCTCTGAAGGTAGTGTTCCTGGCCTATGTGTGTAGCTAAATTAATTACATAAGCTAAATATAATGTTGGTTATTGATGGTGTCGTATTCTCAGGGCGTGGGGAGAGGCATCTGAGTGCTCTGGATGCTCTGTGGTGCCTGTCCTGTGGCAGGATACTTAACTCCCACTTCATTTCATTCCTTGACACTTGGTTGAAGTGAAAGGAGAAACAAGATGAGCTTTCTTGTCTGAAATATTGGCTGTCTTGTTAAGAGTCCGTTAAAAGTTGAAAGCAGAATTGTTTTAAGGTTACAAGAGCCACTTAGATTACTTTGTAGCCTCACCCCAGAGTGAAGAGGGGCAGAAAGTGCTGTTACGCTGCTAGTGTATTACTGGCAATAATTATTGTGATCTGTCCTTTCTTAATGAAGTTTGCAGAATGAATGTGCATGCTGTCTTGCTGTCTTGTGTTTCGGTGGATTTTTGGTTTTATTTTACAGCTTCACAGTAAGTTTTAAAACGTTGCAGCAGGACCTGAAGTCTGAGCATTGATTCAGGCAAATCTTTCAGTGGATTCATTGGAGGTTTCGCTTCTCTGAAGACACATAAAAAGCCAACGCTTTATTAAAGATGAGTAGCAGGCATTGCTCACTCGTTTGCATATTGCTCCATATCCTTCTGATCACTCGCTGTGCCTGTTCCACTCATCTTTATTGCAGGGAAAACGAGAGGAGGGTCTTGGCACCTCATATCATTTACACCATTTATAAGCAAGTGATTTGAAAACAAAAGCTTTGGAGGAGGCAATGCGAGTGAAAATCGGGAGCTTAAGGAATTTTCACCTAATGACCAAACCCTGTAATTTTGCAAGCCAGAAAGTAGGCGTTTTTTTTCAGAGAAACCGAAAAAACCCACCCTACAGCCCACTCTCAGATGGAAGGGAAGTGAAAGTGATAAAGAAAAAAGGTATTTGTTCGTGGTCTGTTTGTACCTACCTGCATAGGGGGAAGATTACTGAAACTAGGTGGTACTTCAGTCTATCAGGTGGAGGTGTAATGAGACCCAGTGTACTGGAAAGCAGAACTGAAGGAAATAAGGCACACTTGAATTTTTCTTTTCACAGCGAGGGCAATTAACCATTGGGAAGAACTCAGCCAGAAATGTGATGCATGTCTGTCGCCTGCTCTCACAACGGGGTGCTTCTCTGGGAGAGGTGCCGTGGCTCGGTTAGGAATGGTGGGCTGTATCCAGGAACCATTTGGCCTGAACCGGCTCATGGCCTGAACTGGTGAGTCAAACAGTGTGCTCTTGACCTTAAATTCTGTGAGACACTTGAAGCACTCCTCTGTGTGTATTTTCAATATATTCCTTTAAAGGACTTTTATGGTTTGAAAATTGCAATTGTCTCATCCTGAGGAGGTGGTAAGTGTAAAGGGATGAGTGCTGTGGTTTTTGCTTTGATGTATTTTTCAATATCCGCTTGTCCCCAAGCGTGCTCAGCAGTACTGTTCGCTTTCCTTCTTGGCCACCGGTTGGACTGCTGGTGGTATCCCTTGCATTAGTGTGCTGGATAAACACTTGAGGTGCACTCTCTTTGAGGAGAAGGTATTCTGCACCCAGGTGATTATTTAATGCTAAGTGAGGCTGAAAGATTAATCAGCTAATTATGTTAATAGCATGGTGTTCTTTTAAGAAAGGGACAGCGCAATACCGAGATGATATTGCACAATTAGTCCCTTTGCAGAAAAAGGAGGAGGAGTGCTCCAGGAGACTCTGCTCACCTTAGTAGATATCAAACTATCAAAATATTAAAATACCTTTCGGTGCATTTTGACCAGGGTAGTGAAGGGCAGTGTTTGGTGGCAATTATGGCTGTTTCTTATTCTGTAATCATAGGAGGGAAAAGACAAACAGCTGGGGATCAATCTGTTCTTGTAAGACTGGGAAGACTTCATTCGTTATTCCCCTTTCATTTATGGTTATATTATATGGAGGCACTGGATGAGGCTTGCCTTGGAGTTAACATAATAGACCCCTATTTGAAGATCACAATTAAAGTTGCCTAGTAGGATGTTTTCAACCAGTATAGACTCGAAAGTTTCCTTGAGGCTACAAGGATAAGTGGGAAATGGTAATGCAGGGAAACACAGTCATCAGCCCTCGGGAAAGTCTGCCCAGCCAGCTCATCCTTCGCACAGACGAACAAGAGTGGGGATCTGCAATGGCCAGGTCTTCTTGATCCTGACTCCAACCCTGCCCAGACAAAGGAGAGGCATTTTTGCTATGTCAAAGCTGCTGACACGGGTTGCAGCAGGGGCACGTCTGTGCAAAGGGGCCGAGCTCACCCTCTTCAGCCGTTGGACTCTCTCTGGTGTGGAGAATGCCTCACTGGGGTAGCACCTCTCAATAACTACCCAAGAATGTCCTGCTTGGAGGCGATGGGGGCACAGCTGGTGATGAATTTCCTGCGAAGCACCAGCCTCATGGTGCCTGAAGGAGGCTCAGCTGCTCAGTGTGGGCTCTTGTGTGGTGTAGATGCTGCACAGATGATTTTGAGATCCTTGTGTGGGCCCTCAGCCAACCTTGTCAAACTCATGTGCTTGAAGATAGGCTCCCAAATCCACACCTAGACACTCATTAGGTCATTTCAGAGCTGTGCTGAGCACCAATGTTTCCTACTTATTTATCTCCGAGTTTGACTGGTCTGCCTTCTGTGGAATCACTATAAGCAACACATACCGGTGGCTGCAGCTCGATCATGACACTTTGCCTGGTTGTAGCATTAATGGCATGGTCATCTCCATGCCAGGCAGCAGGGGAGGTGGCAGTGGTCTCAGCAACATAAAGGTCTTCGAAGAGAGAGAGGATGGGGAAGAAACTTCAGCGTAGTCACTTTGTGGTAGTTGCCGAGGCAGACCTTGAGGGGAAGGAGTGGGAAATAGCAGTTCTGGGGACATGGGTGGGTTGGTGTGTGTGCCCTGGAGAGCTGCAGCTCTGCCCTGTGTGGCAGCTGGAGCCCAGCCTGGTGGAGGCTCCCTGGCAGAAGCTATGGATGCTGCCATCTCACCATTAGCCACCCAGTGTGGGGGTGCTTGAAACCCCTCTCATCATCATTATGAAGCTGTAATTCAGTGGCAGTTTCACAATGGCCCAGAAGGAAAGTAGATCACTGACTGCCATGCTGGCGTTTGGTTGTGTGTCTCTTAGGGCCATGTTGGGAGCTGAAGGCTCCAAGGATCCAACCAGCCAGGATGCGTTTCTCACCCCTTTCCTTCGTGTCCCTCTTTCTAGCATGGGAGTTGACTGGGGAAGAGATGCTGGAAGGTTTTGTTGACTTCCTTGCCATCGTTATTAATATTTCAGTAGGGCTCGGAGGTTTTTGGTTCGACTGGGCACCAGGTGTTGTGCAGACTGTTCAGACTGCCCCTGCCCCAAAGAGTGCATGCTTCAGGTAGATGAGTCAAAGCACAGATGAAGCATTTACATTTTTGGCTGCTGAAGCGTGTGCTCAGTATCTAGCTCCTTGAATTGCAGAAAGCGCTGTAGATTACCAATTTAAGGCCAGGAGGCACTGACATCTTATCAGTGCCTCCATTTCAACAGTGGTGTTGCATGGTGTGTGGACATCCCCTGCTCCTCCTTTTAACGCTGTGGTAGTCAGCGATCTAAGGCTGGGAAGAAAGCAACGTGAGAACCCAACTGCATGACATGGAGTTTGGGTTGTTCATTGGAAGGGAAAATAATGGATGAAAATGTCTAAGAAACTGCATGGCAGAGTTGCTTTCAGTCATTGTGCAGCTTGAGGCTTTAGCGTGCCCAAAGTCTCTCAAAGACTGGGTTAATGAAGTTGTTACCCAGATAATCAGAGGAATATTTGGCAATATTTCGATGTGTAGCTGTAATTGAGATCTGCATTCATGCCTCAGAGCTTGAAGGTAAGCAGGGTGGAGAATCTCCAGCCATGCTGACCTGTGCTCCATGGCGTGGAAGGGCTTGGGGCTGGTGCTTCTGAGCAGTGCCAGCAGCGGACAGACCGTGTTTTTCCTTGTCCTGGCCAGAGCAGATGGGTACTGCAAAGTGGCACAGAGCGGAGCGCAGAGCAGAGTCTCCTTCAAGCAACAGCACTGGCCTCCCAGGATTGTCTTTTGGAAGCTGGAATTTTTGATGTAATATAAAACACAATCAGGGAGAAATTCAAGTAAATCTTCTATGTTTGTTCAGTGTTTTTCCAGGTTAGTTCATAGCTTCCTTTGGTTCAAATATGCAAACTACTTAAGAAATAAAAAGAAATCACCTTAAGTGGCTTCCTGTGGGGGATGTCACTGGCTGTTCTGAGGACTGTCCATCACTTCTTAAAAAGTTAACTTAAACAAAACAAAACATTGTGGCTTTTCCTGACTGCCACAACTCTTCAGCTGTTGCTTAGCTACCACTTGGCAATGACCTTTCCCCACAGAAGTGGTGTTGCGAGCTTCCAGGCTGAAATCACCCAAGAAAAGGAAAGAGCATAAAACCCCTGGATAAGGGTCACCCAAGATCTCCGCTCTGAACATGGTGCTTTCTGTTCCCACCAGGAGCTCCTGCATTTTACGCATGATTTGTCAAAAGCCAGTAGTAATTTTGGGTGGTAGGGTTTGTGCGATTAGATCTTAAATGTAGATGGTGAGGTTTTTCATTTCTGACTCATCACTGCCTTCCAGTTGGTTCCTCTCTGAAACTTCGGTGCCATCAAGGTAAAAGCATTTCTACAGGGAAATACAGCCGTGTACCCTGACCTTCCCTGACATTGGGGCAGCAGCACCAAGCAAGCTGCACCTGGCAAGCAGCACGGTGCTCCTTCAGTCATGACCCAGGCATTGCTTTGGTTTGCTGCTTCTTGCATTTATAATCACAGAATGGTTAGAGTTGGAAGGGACCTTAAAGATCATTGAGTTCCAACCCCCCCTGCCATGGGGAGGGACACCTCCCGTTAGACCAGGTTGCTCAAAGCCCCATCCAGCCTGGCCTTGAACACTGCCTTGGATGGGGACCCACGTCTCCATAGGGAGACCAGGAAGAGCTTCAGAGGGTCTCCCCTGTGAGCCGTGGGCCAGGGATCCTCAGTGTTGGTGGGCTGCACGAACTGCTTTATGTAGCCTGGAGAGAGCTCTGTGGGATTTTGCAAAGAGTAGGTCAGTCTGTTGTGTTTTGGTTGGATTTTTTCCCATTTTGCCACCTTTTTTGTGCTGAAAGGTAGAACTGAATACAAATACTGCTGTTTTTGTCATACTGACAAGTCTTTTTTAGAGAGAATAAAGGAAGTTAATACATCCTACATGTTGTACATTTCATTGAAATTATAAGTACCCATGTACTAAGAACTCAAAGGTTGACCTTTTTTGGTTTGCTTAATTTTCTTGTGCCTATAAGCCTTCTGAGGTAGATTCAGCCCATCTCGTGCACTTGATGTCCCTTGTTGGACTGTGCTCTGAGCTGGGCCAATTCCTGGCTTTCTTTGTCTGGGAGAAAGGGAATATTTTTGTTTTCAGTGGAACTGAACTCTCGTTTCCAGCTAAAGCCAGTCCAGCTGCGCAGGTATGTATGGACACACAAGGACCGGGTGGTATGGTCCCAGACAAGCAGCCTGTAGGATGGCGGTGTATGTCAAGGAAAGCAAGAGAACATAATAATGTCACAGATTTGGCATTTGAACAGACTCCCATTTTCTAAATACTGAACAGAATCACGTCATTTTGAACCCCAACATCAGAAATCTTTAGCTTGTGTCAAAAGCAGGGAGGGGAAAGAGGAGACTTTATCACAGCTTTCTGTATGCCATCCAAGTAGATTGTCCTGAGATGGATGCCACAGTCTAGAGTGCTTTTGTTGGATAGATTATGTAGAATCTGATGGCTACCTATTCTGAAATGATAAAGAACCCCAGATTGCAATGAAGTCATTACTAAAACTGAATTTCTGCATCTTTGACAACAGAGTTAATAAACTGGTTCTTGGTTAAACATCAGCCCTAATAAACCCAGTTCTGTCAGGTCATAACAAGAATTGTCTTCCCTGCCATTCATGGTGGTTCTTGCTTTATTTATTTTACCTCTTTGCTGGGTCCAAACAGTAGCAACCTTGCTGCCTTAAAGATTGACTCTAATGAGTGCAGTAACTGGACCTGATCTAGCAAAAATGAGTAAATATATAGTTTGCGTGATGATCAAAATCATGCTAATGTCATCTTGAGTGATGAAACCTAAGAAATGCTTTGGAATTCCTCAGGTTTTGTGCCAGTGTGAAAAATGCCAAGCAGTATTAAAAAGAGGAAGAAGAAGTCTCTAGTTCAGTTTTTGTGGATGGATGCTAAACAGCTTGAATAGCGGGAGAAAAACTGTCTTATTATCTTTAGGTAGTGTAATAGTAGTTTATTACAGGAAAGGGAGAGTCGGTGGAACAGAAGTTGTATCATTTTTCATATCCCCAACCTCTGACACTGTACTTTTGCACTACAGTATTATTCCAATAAATCAAAAGATGGGATCCCTAGAGGTTTTTGTATAGGATCGTATTTTTGAAGGGAGGTAGAGTTGGGGAGGATGCAAAAAAAAATTAAATACATTTAAAAGTTCCCACTCGTTAAGCTGCTTTGGAAATAGCTTTAGGAGAAGAAAGCAGCCAGGTTCAAGTTCAGACTCTAGCCTCAAGGTGCTTAGGTGCTGCAGTGTTTGATTTCTCATCTGCTGCAGTACAGATGCCCGGGACAGGGAGTGAGTCAGAGCTTTAGCTGAAATAGAATATGTAAAATCTTGGTCCTGTGATATTAACGAAAAGAAAAGAAAAAATCTATATTATTGAACTGCTGCCTGATCACTTTCATTTATAAATGATAACAATAACGCTCCTGCATTAGAGGAGAACATCAAGGGTACATTTTGGACTATTTAAGGCTTGCGATGTCAGGCTGCTGTGAGCTCCATTCTCGCCACATGCTAAACCCGAGGGGAGGGGGCCAGTTCAGAAGCATGGTCTGTAGCCCTAACCCAAACACCCTGTCCCTCCCCAGGGCCCAACAGCAGCGTCTCTGCTCGGCTCTCGATGAAGAGCTGCCTCCTGCCCTGCTGCCTGGGGTGCAGTCTCGTGTCTCCCTGGTGGTGTCCTTTGGGTTGCACTGTAATGTGTGTCTGGGCACTGTTAGCGGTTGTGTTAGTCACACCACGCTCAGGCGAGGGGGATGCGCTCCCTGGCCAGAGGAGTTTACAGTTTAAGAAGAGTACAAGTCTGTGCAAATGAGCTCAGTGGACGGTGAAGGAGGATGCAGGAGAGGGGAGCGCAGGGCTGGCAAATGTCTGTGTTGCAGTTTCTAAGTGTCAGGTAACTTTTCAGGCTTTCAAAGGGTAAACCAAGGTGGTGACTGGTAGTGCGTTACATTCCCAGCTGTAACTTGCTCTGTGTAAGTGCCTTGGTAAATACATCTCCCTCTCTCTCAGAGCTGGCAGGGAGGTGACCTGCCCTTTAATCTCAGCATAGCAAAATACACAAGAGCCGTCAGAAGCACACTGTAAGTTCCCACCTTTGCTTTCCTCACATTCTTGCACAGCTATGCTTTTAATTATGTCCATTTTTTGGAAAACATTTAGCTGCCCTCAAGTGACCCAGGGCTTAATTTGTCCAGCCAGAGTCAATACTAGTTATAAGGGGAGTAGTGCCGGCTTGCCTTGCTGTTGGAGTGTCTGGGTTGTCCACCAGGCTGGGCTTCATCTTGCTGAACATCAGTATTCACAAGCTGAGAATATAGTGTGAGCCAGGCATGCTGTCCTCCCCTCTGTAGCTTGTGGAGAGAGAGGGTTGTTCCCCAGCAGTGGTTTTTCTCCATCTTTTGAGGCATCTCTTTTGGGATGGGATGTGTGTCCTTGCTGAGGTACTGGTTGCTTTCTGCTGGTTGCTTTCCGCTGATAAGGCTGGGAGCCTTCCCCAAGACTAGTGCTCAGACAGATTAATTTAAAGTAAAATAATCCCTTCCCAATTAAAAGCTGTTCAGTTCCTTGTCATTGGTTTGAACACACTGCAATCTTCTGTAGATTAGGAAGTTTGCTATAGTCCTTAAGGATGACACCATAGATAAAGTGTTAGCATACAGAACGTTCTGTTTTCAGCATGTTTGAAGGGTTTCTTTAGTTATGTTTTTGCTGTCCATGCTCTGGCATCATCATGTACATTTTTGGTGTCAGGAGAGGTGGAAATGCACAGCATCTCTTCAGGCCAAGCTTCTTGATAAGATCTCTTGTGGGCACTGAATCTTGAAAAATGAGCTTTTGTGCCTTTTGTATCCTAGAGTGGTTGAAATAGTTTTGAATGGACAATGGCTGGATAGATTTTTACACAGATCTGGGATGAATACATGCCTGAAAGTTTGTTTTTTTTTTCCGGGTGACCTCATAGGAATGACTGCAGCAGCCCCGAAAATACACTGCAGTGTAGAAACACCTCAGCTTGCTTTAAATGATACGTTGGGTACGAGCTGCAATCTAGCAATGGCAGCATGGAGCTCAGCACTGGCTAATTTTCCCTGCAGCTTGTTTGCACTAAACATCTCGGAAAATAGTACAGACATACTTGTAACACTTCTGGAAGAAGAGCATTATACATAAAAGCACTCTGATTAGGTAGCTTTGGGTGGTGTGGTGATTTCCCTCCCCTCCATGTTTAGACCTGGTTTGTATTTGAGTGTGGACGAGTTCATTTCAGAAATGAGGAATTTAAGGGTTAATGGGCTGAATGTCTGAATTTATATATCCACTATATTCAATGTATTCAACAACTTCAATTGTTTTCTGTCCATCATTTCTTCTTTTTCAGTCCATTTAACTTATTTTCTTAAGGGCTTAGTTTTATATCCATTTCTGGAATATAAACGCTAGTTTCCCTTTTTGCTTGTGAGGTTGGCTTAAATAGGAGGTTTGATTTTGTATGAAAGGTTTATCATGAAGATGGGTGGGATGGAAAATGGATTTTTTTTTTGGTGCACACTACATTGCTGTAGGATACTTCGTACTTCTGCAGCTCAAGGAGTAAGATCTTATTTATATTGATTCAGGGAAATGCTTAGGAGTTTGTATTTGCATATTTAATGTAGTTAGAGTTTCAGTTATTTACATTAGCAATTGCTCCAACTCTAATATTAATAAGGCAGGTGCTTTTGTATAAATACAAAAAAAACCCCAAAATAGAAAAGAAAAAAAAAAAGATTAGAGTAGTGCCACAGGTTAATTTTTATATATGTGTAATGACTTCCAGCCGCCACAGTAACACACAATATTCCCCTAGTGACACCTCAAGTCAGGAAAGAAATTAACTCCTGTATATTAAGTTAGCAGTGGCAAACAAAATTGAAGATGAAAAGAAAATGAAGGGGCAAGGAAAAAGGCTTAGTTCCCCAGCACTGCCACGAGGGACACCCAACTTTAATTTCAAGATTTGGTTATTTCCTTTAATGCCCCACAGATGTGAAAAATACTATGGCAGTACTTGGCCATATGCAAATCCTTTTGGAACTTGTGGGACTTATATTAGGCCTACATTTTATTAGTTCTTTATCCTTTATTTTGTTTTTTTGGGTTTTGGGGCTTTTTTTTTTTCCGGAAAGAAAGAGGCAAGATATGCCTGATAAAGGGGTATGTTACGGAAGAGGGATCTTCAGGCTTATAAAGATCTGCATTACTTAAAACATCCTTTTGATTTAATGTGGTTGAACTGGATGATTTAGGTCAAAGCTACATCTGTGTGGAAGTAGCTGAAGTCTTTCAGCTTCATGCAGAGTCAAGTGCCCACTTACAAGGAAAGCCTGCAGGTGATTCATTTTGCCCCTTTGTGTGTGTGGTGTGTTTGTGTAGCAGCCAGAAGGTGAGGACTGGAGATGTTCCCCTAGCAAAGCCTTGGGGCTCCAGCCTCCATGGGAAATGAGGGTTGCCATCCCATTATGCAAAATCATCTCTGAGAATGAAGCTCCAGTTGGAAATTTAGCCTAGGTACTTCGACTTCTTAGTCCTTCATATTTACCAAGAGACTTTCCAGTCACAGATCGCTTGTTTTGTTGTTGTTTTTTTTTTTAAATTTTATTTATTTTTCCACTCATCCAGCAGCTCCAGCTCCAGAGAGCTTTCTCAAAGCATGTCCTGCTCTTGCACAGGCTGGACGTGGCATTGCAGATGCCAGTGCTTGCTGCTGACGGGACACTTTCCTCCCATGGAGCTAGAGTGGACTTGGGAAAACTATCCAATCTCCAGTAATGCAATGGCTGTTTTCCCTTCTTTGGAAACAGAGCAACTCTGTTAGGGCATAGGAAGGAAGCCAAAAAGTCAAGTTGGCTGAGAACAAATAATGAAATTAGCTAGTGCTGCTTCCCCGACAGAGCTAATAAATGGGGCAGAAAATCTAAGAAAAACCACAAATGTAGATGGGATTGTCTATGTTTTTTAAAGTTTGTGTGTATATATATATATATATATATATATATAAAATCTTGACAGTGTCCTCATTTAAAAATAATAGTGTGCTTTTAGTGTTTCTGGTTCTTGCCACTACTAATTCTTTCCTAAATTGTTAAGAGACCCACATAAATATAAGGAGTTTGGCATTGCTATTTAAATGGGCAGGATCTTGGAAAGAGTTCATTTCTCTTGTAATGTGGTTAGTTCTATTTCTGTCATGTACAAATCCTGTCTGACCAAGAATATTGAATTAGAGCTGGCTTGTGGGTGTTAAGTAACTCCGCAGTTACCTCTGCTTGTGTTGAGCAAATGAGAGAAGGCTTGAGGGTGGCCAGTCCCATGTGTGTTTGTGTTACCTGGAGAGGAGCAGCTCTGCACCCAGCAGAATAGGGCTTGGCACGGAAAGTTGAGCAAGGTGCTGGTGCTTGGGTGGAGCATCTCCTTGCTACACAAAGACCTGTTGTCACTCGCATGCTTGTGTATGGCTTAGTAGAACAATGTATAGAATGTACTAAAGGTGTGGATACTTCTCATGCAGGTCACCAAGCATGGAAGTCCTGCTAGATCACCTGAGGCAACCAAAAACTTGCGGCTGCCTTTGGACGTGTAAAGTCTGAGGGTAGAAGGTGCAAGGGAAAGGAGAAGTTGCATGCACTTGGGTTTCTTCAGGTCAAACCTTTAAGATCTGTTGCTGCCGAGCACGTGGTGTACTTCATATGAATTGTGCTACTATATGCTTGGCCCTTGGGACCGATTGCTATGTAAATGCAAATTATTTAATTAACATTATTGTTTCCGTATGCCATAATATGATTTTTATGAGCATTTCTAGATTAAAGTTCACTTTAGAAACATAGCAATTGCTTCCCAAATAGCTTGGCTGTGCACTGCATTTTAAACCCCTTTAATGCAGTAAGGAATCCTTATCATTCCTTAAGCATCAGAGAACCAGCCAGGAAAAATATAACCACAATGTGTAAATGTACCACTTCAGAAAGCATAACAAAAGCCCTATGTGTTTTGACATGGCAGAACCAGTAATTCTTGACTGGTAACAGGGCAGAAAATATTCACAGATTAAACTTTTGTCTTCTGGTCTTTAAATCATAAGCCCATCTTTAGTTAGACTTTTTTTTTTTCTCCACCCATCAGTAGATATGGTGCCTTGTCAGTAAAAGTTCCATATCTGCCAGCAGTTACTATAGCTTTTCTTCTATGTGAACAAGATGAACGGAAGGTAGATGTGGTGCTTGGGGTCCTGGTGTGGGACACAGTGGTGTGATGGTGGCTTGTTTGCAGGATCTGGTGCAGGCAGAGATCGTGGAAGCTTTCTCTTAGAAAAAGTTTCAGGTTTTGCACTCTTAGGACTAACCCAATTATGTGTAACAGAGGAAGATTTCTGTAGCCAAATTTTTGTATCATTCTTCTGCTGTGAAATTTTAGCCTGTGCTAATTCAGCAAGGGATTTGGATAATTGCTTTAATATTTAACCTCTTCTGCTGTTTTATGTGTGGGGCTTGTTTGTTTTGGGTTTTTTTATGGTGCAGAGTACAAGGCCTGTTTGATGGCTCACACTGAGGGGTGCAAAGATGTCAGGAGTGCTCAGTACTTCCCACTGAACGTAAAGAAATAAATGTACATAGTAATATTCAGTGAGCCCTGTTTTTTTTTTTATTTGAAAGAGGAAAAGTGTTGTATCGACTTTGTATTGCTTGGTCTGAGCAGCCTGTGAGTGCTAACACATCCCTGCATACCTCTGCTGATGCTCCAGCTGTTGATATCTGTAGAAGCTGGAACTTCGCTTCTGGGTTTCAGGTCTCACCCCGGATTCCAGAGCTGTTTCATGGGGCTCAGGAGAGTCACTGCTTCTGCTTTTGTGCTCAGAGTAAGCAAACTGGGGAAAAAAAAATATTTCTAATATCCTTCCTTTTACATAATCTGAGGTATCACTGGGAACAGAAGCTCTTCAGAATTTTCCAATCAGGAATCGTGGTTACTAGCTGACAGTATACCTTTAGTCTTTAATTTGCATTTACGAGTTTGGGTTTCTTTCACTCTTCCATCAGTTGACATATGCGGCAGTAGATTTTCCCGATTAATGGTTTACCAGTGCCTCTAGGTGCCAACAGAAATCTACATTGCAGAAGGTTCCCAAGTACTTCTGAGTGCAGGTGAGGAAATTTAGATAAAATTCAGCCTCTTGTACAGGGCACGCTTCTGACCTGGGATTTTTTTCTGGTTTTGGAGGGAGGGAGTGGGGATGTTTTCAAGAGCAGACTTTAGTACAGTAAACAGAAAGAACGGGGTTTGAAGTAATTGTGTTTTTTATTTTCAGTCTCTCTTAATCCTGCTTGGTGTGTGTGTGTAGAGAATGAAGAGTTTGATTACGTGTGGGTTACACAGGTGGCTGGAGAGCGATGTAAAGTTGCAGTCCTTCCCTTTTCCCTGCAGCAAGGATAACCATACCTGCAGCAGCCCTAGGTCAGAGCCTATTACTTGAATAATTCAACATTGTGAACTGGGGGAATTGGAAGGTTCCCATAAGGCTGGGGGGGGGGGTGTTGGGGGTTGAGATTTCTTACAGCTGCGATATCATTCAGTACATTGAGAGAGACAGAGGAAGGAAACAAGAGTGAGAGAAAGCGGGCTTCTAAATGGGCTGGAAATGCAGAGATAAATCCTCTCTCCCTCCCTGTACCCCACTGGGCTCTGCCCTGAAGTCAAACCGCCTCCACACCGCTCCAGGTTAACCTGCACACGCAGGCGTCTGCTTGGAAAAATTGCTCCTCTGCTCCCTCCCCATCTCCTCAGAGAAATTTCATTCATAGTCAGAATGTCCGAATGGTTGATTTATAGTGTGTGGGGTATTTTTATTTTTTCGTTTTTTTTTTTTTCTTCTCTCAGCTTCTCCTACTAAAAAGCCAGCTGAGTTCAGCTCTCCCAAAGCAGGGGGAACGTTTTCTGTCAGTTTGATTGATCTGCGAATAACTTTGATGTTCCAAGACATAACATTAATAGAGTTTGTGGCGTAAAGTCGCATGAAGAAAATCTAAAAATAAAGAAGAGCTTGATGAACGTCCACAGCCTAAAAAGAGCTCAGCTTGTGCAGCGGCCAGAGACTGGCAGTATTAGAGAGGAGCTTTCTAAAACGGGGAGCTGGAAATTGCCGTTCCTGGAGCTGGGATTGAATTGTCTTCAAAGCAGTTTCTTTTAATCGAAACCAAATCAGAGGATTTCTGCCTGGGACGGTGCTGTCAGCAGCGGAGCTCGTGCTGCATGGCTGGCGGTGCCGGGGCTCGGTGGGAGAGGGCTGGAGGAGAGGGCAGGAGGGCTCCAGACCTCCTCACCGCCCCTTCAGGCCCACACGGATTCTCCCGGGCAAAGTAACTGGAATATTCAAGTGTTGCGATACTCTTTACCAATACCAGAGGATTTTTCTTATTTTTTTTTGGTTTTGTTTTTGTTTCTTTTCTGTTGCACAGAAACAATTGGCTCAGCGCATTAATAATGGTGACTCTTGGAGAAAGAGAAACAGCACTGTCTCAGGGAGCAGGATCAGGACCTGATTCCTGGATTTGTGTGAGAACTCTCTCTTTCCCACTCCCCTGTCTCCAAAATCCTCAGGGAGAGTATGTGGCTGTGGCCTGGGCAGGTGGCAGCCATGACCAGGACAGGTGTCAGCCATAACCGAGGCAGGCCTCAGCCAAGGCCGGTGGTGGACACCCAGCCTGGCTTGCTGCTGAGGAGGCCTATTGGCCACCATGCTCTCCTGGGTGACAGGGGATGTATACTACATTGAATTAATGCAGAATAGTGATATTCCTCCGAGGAACAAGCCAAGGTTTTGGTACTTTGCCTGGAGCTGGGAAGCTGGGGAGAGCTTCTGCTGGCTCCTGTGAGGAGGGACAGGCACGGTGGTGCTGCTGGATCTCCTCTGGGTGCCTGGTACCCATCCACCAGACACCAGAAACCTCCTCTTCTCCTTTCCTCTTCCCTCCACACCTATGGTAGGATCCCACACAGCCTCTTACAGGCTGACAGACCCATCTGAGTTGTTCCTGTTTAATAACAATATTCCTGATGCAGCTGGAGCTCTTCCTCCTGAAGTGCTTGGAAGCGCTGCAGAAATGGGGGCACTGGTTGGGAAATTTTGTGTGAGGACCCTCCTCAACCCAGCTGTGGGTCCCTTCATCATCCCTCATGAGAGGCAGAGGGGTCCTGCACCATGACCATGCTGACTGCAGCAAGGGCTTGGCATTGCCAATTAGTGACTTTTGTTCATGAGGAAGAAGAAGGCCTCATCTTGATATTTTTTCTTCTTTGTATTTTTTTTTCATTTTTGGATATAAAATGTCCAGGAGTAGTTGTCCTGTGTTTGCAGTGGGGCAATTAAGGTTTTCTAAAGACATGCTAGGTCTATGTTTTGCTGGGACCGCATGGTGGAGAGGTTCGTGACCTGATGACTTGAACTATGACTTTCTGTCATTCCTTGCTGACCTTCCCCTCTGTTTATATGGTTTTGTGAACAGTTGGGCAGAAAGCAAGAAGAAAAGAAAAGGCCAGGACTGGAAAAACTCTTCAGATCAGGCAGAAATGAATGTGCTTGGAAACCAGATGTGGTTTTATTTAAAACAAAACAAAACAACCACAGTTTATCTAGAGGATTTATTTTTTTTTAATAAGTGAGACTGGTTGGATATTGGTGACTTCTAAGACTGGTAAGGAATCATATCTTATAATCACTGTTTTCAATTTTTACGATACTATTGTAATAGTATTATGATGGGAAATATCCTCCATACCCTTTCTCTCCAAAGGAGCCCCATTCTCCAAGTAAGCTGTATATGAAAGGAGGTCTGTGACTCATGTGCATCTGCAAACAGTTTGTGATTTCATATTTAATGATACTGTCTGGGTAGGGAAGCTCAGTCCTTGGTGGACACTTCAAACCTGGCTCGGGAGAGCACTGGGTTGGGGTTGCTAGCATGGGATGGTGGTTCTGGCCCACATGAGTTGGGTGGAACAGAAAAAAGTTTGAGGTCGTTTTCCTAAAAGAAAGATTAAAATTTTATTCTTATTGGCCTCATTGTCAGAGACTTTGTGGCGTGTCAGCTGGAACAGAGGATGGTTCCCCGCTGAGTGCTAGATGTTTGATGGCTCTTATACCAAAACTAAGGCAGATGGGTTTGACGAAGTTTGTACGATGACTGCTCGCTGTTTCTTCTGTCTCTGAATTTATTGTTCACGAGAGTTAAATTCATACAAATGCATAAATTGCCGATGGAGAAGTAATAGAGGGAATGCATCATTAGAATATGTGCAACTGACTTCAAGAAGGAGTAAAGCCATTCTGTGGAAAAGAAACTAAATGTTCAAGCTTTTTGTGGGAGAGAAGAACCTTAGATATTTCACTATTTGAGTGATAAGGACAGGAAGATTTGTGGCTGGCTGTGCAGCCATTTAATAGTAGGCTGGGATATCGATCTAGAATTGTATCGCGTTTTCTTAAGATATAGGATAATAATGGTACATTATCTTTCACTTTGGGAAATAATGACTTAAAAGGTATGAGAGCAAAGAGGCTGTAGACTGTAGAAATAAAATGAAATGGAAGCTAGATGAAACTGGCTGGAAGAGATGCTGGAATTTAAAGGAGCTATTGTAAAGCAGGTGTTGGCACTTTTTCAGTGAGGTTGTGCCACCCTGTAACCTTTTTTTTCCTAAATTAGAGGTTGCATGTGCCAATAGAAATTGAGTAGAAGCTGAGAGGTGCTGACACTTGCAGAGTCCTTGAGATGCTACAAGGTCCAGATTTGGGCGTCTGCTGGGCTGTTTGGGGTCTGTTTGGGGAGGCTTGTGCTGCACACTGCCGGCTTCAGTTCTGCAAAACTTGTGGTGCACAAAGCAGACTGATTAGGGAGTAAATGACTGTTACAAATTAGTCTTGATGAAGTAAATGTGCCATGTGTCATGTCTTTGGCTGTTACTAACATGATCTAAATTTTATGTCTGTCCTTATTTTAGATAAGACATTACTAAGGAAGACTATGAAAAGGTTGTGCATTGACCACAGAGTACTTTGGGCCCGCTTAGAGTATCATCACTCATCCACCAAAATGGTGTTTATCTGAATGTATTTCTGGTGTGGTAAACAAGTTATGGGAGATCTGTTATTAGCACCTTGTAAATCCCAAGGACAGCTGAACACAGCCTTTTATAGTCTATCATAAAATAGTCTGCTGTTCACAAAAATGTGAAAAAGATTGTTTTGCATGTAGACTTCCTTATTAAAAAACAAGTTTCTGGTTTAGTAAATGTCATTATTATTATTTTAATCAGATTAAGCTTCCCTTACAGTTTTTGCAATCTATTCTTAAGAAAAAAGCCACCTTTATTAAGCATTTTTCCTAATACTTTCTTAATCTTCATGGCCCAGAGCACCGTTGGGGAGGAACAAGAGAAAGAAGTTAAAAGTAGACACCTTCTCCTGACTATCACACTTTTTTCTTTTTAAAAAAACTTTTAATGAGAAACCTTTAATTTGCAATAGCAAACCAGGTCTTTCATTTTCCTGCATTTGGTTCTCCTGGCCAAAGCGTGCTATTGGAGAATAATGAATGTTCATGTCATTCTATGCATTTTCAAGTGCAAAGAAATGGTTGGAGTCAGGAATAGCATGATTGTAATGCTTTGTCTTTCTTTGTAGGTGCACATGCATTCGAAAATACAAAGTCTGAACTATACATACAGCTTTCTTGTTTCAGCTGGCATTCCCATTGAAGGGGCATTTGTCCTTTCTCTTTTACTTTGTTTGCCTCTGCCTGCAAGCAGCATGTATTAAAAATAATAAATACTTTGACTAATGCCTGATGGGACAGCTTAGTAGTTTGGGCATTAGATTTAGAAATGTCTGGCATTTTGAAAACTTAGAGCTCCAGCACCTCTCAGGGTCTGGCTCCTTCTCAATACTAGCGTTATTGTTTTGTTAGGTTGGGATTTCTCCTGCAGGACACTAGTCCTGATCAGTCCAGGAGCTTTCAACACTGGATTTCAAAGCATTTAAGACTTGTGGAAACATTGGCCAGGCTTTCTTCACTGGAATGAACACACCATTTCTGTTCTTCGCAGCTTAGGAGATGGTAAGGAGGATGCCTATGCAGGAGCTCTAGGCTTCCTGCCATCTAATTTTACAGCAGCTCGAAAAGCAAACATTCAGTAGAAACAAATGAATTGAACTCAGCCAGCCGGGGAATTGGCTACCAAAAAAAGAAAAAAAAAATGAGGGAAAAGCTCCTCCCTTATGCTCTTGCCTTTTGAGAGCTTTGCCAAGGAAAAAGCAGGAACTTGCAGATGTTTTTGACAGGAAGACAGGAGGAAAAGCAAGGACTGTCAGGAGAGCTCCATCCCTTGTAAAGTACGACATGGAGAGGTGAATCGCTCTTCCTGGCCTGAATCAGACCCTGAAGGCTCTGGGAAGTGAGAACGAGAGGTGGTGCTGGGGCACAGGAGTTGGCTGGGCAGCCCAGGGCTGTTCCAGCCACATGGCTGGTCTAGGGATGACAAGTACATAACTTCAGTTGCAGGTAACTGGTGGTTCTCCCACTATATTTTTAATTATGTGCATCACATCTCTTCTGGATCACTTCCTTGCCATAGCTGGTGCTGGTCCTCACCTCAGGAGGCATAGGGAAGAGGCAAGGGAGGTGCAGCATATAGGTCAAGGTAATGTCCATGGAGGGTTTGGGGATGAGGAGTAGTGTCAGTGATCAGCTCCTGTAAATCAGCTGCTGTAACTGGTACTGGGGTACTCAGTGGGAAGTTTGAAATTGGCATTTTCCATCTTACATGATACCTACAAAACCAAGTAAAAATAATTGAAAAAAAAGAAAAAATTAAGAAAAAAGAAAAAATTAAAAAAAAAAAAAGAAAGGACAGATTTTGGTATTAGTCCTATGTCAATAAATCACCCATCATATTAAGTTTTAAATATTGATGATTATTTTCATTAAGACTGTCTCTTGATGATAATTTGCAGAAGTTGCGATGGAGACAGGAGAGTGGAACTGCCAAGAATTTCTTTTTTATCTTCTTTTTCCTCCACTGAGAAAGCTAATTGAATCTCTTTCTGAACCACTTAATTCACTGCCTGTCATACTTCTCTCTCAGTGTAAACTTCCTTGGGGCTATCGCCATAGCCCCAGCAGAAGAGGAAATTAGGGTCTCTAACAGAAATAACCTACAGCTTACATAGCATAAACAAATCTTGGAAAGCAAACACTGACAGGTTGGGGGAAAATGCTTTAAAAAAAAAGAAAAGTAATAAAAACCAAAAGATTAAATGCAAACATAGTGCCCTGCCGTGTTTAAAACGCTTCCTTATAGTCTGTCAAGCTACATGTTCAAGACCTTTGATCAGAATAGAGGTTGTTTATTTCCTGTACAAACCAGCTTGTACATTGATCAATGTATTGTTGATATTCTGAAGGTATTCCCTTTACTTGTCTCTTTAAAAGACCTCAGACTTGACAACAATATTGTGAGCACTAACACGGGTATCCGAGTTGTGGAGAAAATGCAGAGAAACAAGAGGACAGGGCTGATAATAACTTGATCCCCTGCTTAGGGGAAGAATGCTTAGAGGGGTTTCTGTGGAAAGAAGCACTGTGGGGTGAAGGTTGTTCCTACTTTCGAAGAGACCGCTTGGGAACCATTGGCCTGAAAAATCAAGCACTTTCCTTACAGTTACTGTACTAGGAGGGCCTGCTGCAGGATTCCTCCTGTTGTGAGGGTCCTTCCTGACAGGTCATACCTTGTGGAAGGGGGGAGATATTAATACTTTCCCGCATTTAAGAAAAAAACCCTAAATAATATAATACATAAAAATGTAGTATTAGCCTTAAAACTTTGCTGCATTTTTTGACCAGAACTCAGTGTTTTCTGTGGGGTGGACCTGAATGTAAAGTTATGCAAAGAATAACCTTAACTTTGTATGCACAGTAATGGGATCTAAAATAACTATTATGAGAAAGGAAAACTTGCTTAGCTGGAACGTGAAGGATTATTTACTCTTTGTCCCAGCTGTTTTAAGTCTGAGGCTTCAGGCTTAAAATGACCTGATGGAGATCTGTAATGAAGCTCTGCAGTTCGCTGCCACTGGACCTTGTGGATGCCAGAAGTTTTTGTGCCAATAGACAGCATCTGTACAAGTTCATGGAAGAGAAATCATTCAAATAATCTTAAAAAGAGAGAAATCCCTTCAGATTCGTGACATATGGGAGCTGCAAATCGCTACATGCTTGTGCAGAGTTATTACAATGTATTTTGTCTGTTTTTACTCCTCCATAGGCATCAGTTTCTGGCCACTATTGGGCAGGATATTGGTCTAGGGAAACCTTTGGCCTGACCTCTGTCAGTCACTCCTGTGACTCGTGGAGCAAAGGTTGACTGCAAACCACACTTCGTGAATCTCTGATCTACACTCATTTTAAGCAGAGCCCTAATTCAATAATATTATGGTTATTTGGGCTACGACTGGGTGAGATGAATTCAGTTTTCCTTCTCAGCCCACACGTTTCCTTTGTCACATAAGGTTCTTTTCTGTCTCAGTGAAGCACTGGGAATGGGAATAATGCCTCTTTTCTCTGTGTATGCTTTGTTTCGCCAAAGTAAAACAGCCCTCCACGATGTATTTCAGCACTGCTTTGGGGTAGTGGGCATTAACTAGCATTAATAATATCCCACCACCAAGAGTAGGAGGCGAAACTCCCTCATCCATCCTCTTCCCTGAAACAAGTGATGCAGAGTAGGAGCCTCCTGTTTGCAGAGGGCAAGCTGTTATCTGCTAATATGGCAGCATTGCACCAAATGATTAGGCTGTCAGAATTATAGCAATTTGAACATGCTGAGCAAGCTTTTATGTACACAGGAACAAGATGCCGGCATTAGATTACTGAAGAGGAATAACACGGGCTGGAGATTGACAAGTGCTTGGCAAGCCTGCATTCCTGGGGCTCATCAGACATTCACGGCTCCTATGTGATGCTGGTGAAGAGCATACTCAAGTGGCTGTATCATAGTCCGGGTGACATCTGGTGACATGCAGTTAGGCCTGTTGTGTTTTTCTGGGATGAATTCATTTTCACAATATTTGAAAGGAATCCATCTATGCAGAGTGGAAATATTCTGGCATATGCAAGTAACTTACAAGACAGTAATATTTTTGGTCCATCTTGTATTTGGTGACGAAAGCATAATTAGCTGCACGTAGTCACACACTATTTTATGGAGCAGTTTTTTGGATTTCTGCGCTTCCTGCTGGCTCTACTCCTCCTCTGCTCCCTCCTGATGCAGGTAGCTATGACTGTTGGGATGAGGAGGGAGGAGCACAAGTACACGTGGAATTTTACTGTGGTTGTAGCTGGGACTCCTACAGAAATGCATCTGCTGGCAAAAGGTGCCTTTTCTCTCCCTGTAGCAGCTGGAGGGCTTATGCTGAACTAAGCAGAGGCTTGGACACTAAGTGGTTTTTGATCCTCTGATATGCCCTGCTTTGGTAGTAGAGTATATTATTTTTTCTTTACCAAGTTAGCTGGTTGTTCTGTTGTGGTGTTGCTGTATGTAAGCATTGGGAATTGGGTGGGTTAGATTTTCTTTTTGGTTGACCTCTCAGAAGACTGGGGGCTTGATTCAGCTTTGCATCTGAGCTGAACTGAGGTCTGGAATGGCATGTAGTCTCTGTTGGAAGTTCAGCTTTAACTTGTTTGTCAGCTGTCCATGACAGAGGTGTGCAGAAATAAGGATTTAATTGTATAGAAAATGTTTTTGTGTTGAAAATGAAACTGGAAAGAGCATATTTTGCTTTTCAAGCACTGCTCTCCCTGACAGACAGCAGAGTTTCTGTGGAGAGCGAACACAGGGAACTGTATATTTGGGATAAAAATCCATTTTTTCCTGAAAAGATGCTTTTAAATGAAAATTCTTGGGTAGATTTATTGATAAATCCCCCTTCAGAAACCTTCATGCAGTGGAAGCTCTGCAAACCCTCTGTGGTGCACTGGGGCACAATGCAGAACCATGTGGTGGACCAGCACCAGTCCATGAGATGCTCTTGTGCTAGGGAATCTCTTGGAGCTGGGCGTGCCGGTTTTATGCTGGATCAGCAGCAAAGTATGACCCTTATGGCAACATCTACTTGTAAATAAGAAGAATAAGCTTGAAGATGTGTTAGCCTGCTGCCCGACACAGATTTGTCCCACAACTGTGCGACATCATCCCTGCTGATGACTTTGCACCCTGGGCCTCTCCTGCAGCCTTCTCCAGGGCATGAAGGTGCCTCTGCTGAGAGATGGTGATACAGCTCTTGGGTTGTTTCAAGCTTCAAATCCGAAGCCCATGTGCTGGTTAGCAGTTATGTCCTAGTACTTCATATGGGGCCAAAGTATTATGTGGCTGGAGATGGCCAGTCTGTGCCACATGACGTGGGGCTGGGCAAAAGGTCCTTGGCCCTGTTTTGTTGATTGGTAGCGTGTAACCTGTGTGCCTCTAATAATGTGAATGGAGAGAACCTTATGGAATAAACTAATGCAAAAATGTATGGTCCTTGGAGTAGGTGAGATGTGAGTTGTTCCAGGAGTACAGTAAAGCAAATCCACTTCGACATTTCGTCCTGCTCTCTGTAAGAGCAGCCTGAGGCTGCTGATGTGAAACACACGTTTAGCAGCTTGGGTAGGGGTAAATCTGCTTTCTGTAGTCATAGTCACACCCAAGTGCTAACAACTGTTTTGCTGAGAGGGGTCTTTGTGTGTCCAGCTGTTGAGAACAGGATGAACAAGGGGTAAAAATGCTAAAATATGGTTTCCAAATGTTCTTAATGGAGGTTGTGCATCTGAGTCTTAACGCATGCTCTGTTTGGGCTCCATTTAGGAGTTGCCCCTCGGAGGCAGGCTGGCAGGGCTGGGGTGTAGCTTGGGTGTCCCAGGGCAGACTCACTTGAGGTTAGCCTGATGCAGTGTCCCAGGTGAAGAAATGCTGTGAAACTATTTTTACTGTTTGCTTCTGTATAGTCGGGAGAAAGTTCTGGCTCTCTTTATAATTACTGCATTACTGCATGGTTGCAGTCTTCTAGTGTGATGATTACTGGATGTAAAACCTCATCTTTTTTGCAGTACAGTACTGCTATGATTTAAAAAAAAAAAAAAAAAAAGCCTTTTAAACATCCGAAGTGCCTATCACAAGGTAAGGAGAAAAAAAGTTTCTCATTGTTAAAATGGACATTTTGAGAGTGCCATCAAGGCATTTTGGAGAATAGTGGTATTTTATTTTTAATGAGAAGAACTAAAGAATAAAAAATGGTAGCCTTGGAGAATTGCAGATCAAAGGTTTCTTCATTGTAAAACAAATGAAAGGTCTCAGTCCTAGAAGTGATGAATAAATTGATAAATTTTTAATAGGAAGAATAGGCTATAAATGGTAATTTAATTCTTTGGGGGAGAGAATCATTTAAGCACGGTTTAAAAAGTCCAGATTTTTTTGTGTGTGTGTGAAGATTATGATGATAGCGAAGGGGGTGACTGGGAAAGTGTGTGGTTCAGCCAAGGCTGTCGTGCACGGTGCTGCTTGCACTTGCTGCAGTGCTTGTGTCCTTCCCCGCACGTGTCCCAGCATGGAGGTAGGAGCCTGCCTGCTTCTTGCAGGAACTTGGTTGTGCCCTTTCCTTGGAAGCCAGAGGGATCTAGAGACTTTCAGCCATTGGGGGGGAAAACTGAATACTTAAAAAAGAGTCCAAATCATGACCGTTCTCACAGCTTGCCTGTCTCTTGGCTTTGCAAGAGGCAAAGCACAAGGCAGGGGTGGTGGGGACCGAGCCAATCTGTTCCCCGTGTCTTCTGTCCCAAAACACCCCTCTGCTCAGTGCTGGGGATGGCTGGAGGTGTGGGACTGAAAATGGACCCCATGGAAGGAGAAGATCACCCATGAGTGGTGGTGGTGATGGGTCAGGCCAGGGCAGTACGCGGCAGGCAGGGGGCTGGGCAGGGATGGGCAGAGCTGGGAGAGGAGTGTGGCTTTTGCAGGGTGACATCAGCATTAACAAGCATAAGCTGGGGAAGGGGCCTTTAATGGCATTCACCTAGGGCAGCTCAGAGCTACCAGGATGACAGGCTGATGGGTACTGCCAAATTTGCATAATAACATCACTAATAAAGGCTTCCGGGTCCCTGCCGGCTCCTGCATCGCTTGCTGCGTGCCATCGTGGCGTTGGGCTCCTCCTCCTCTATGTAGCTGTGACCCACTTTTCACACTCAAAACCCGATTTTATTTGTCAGTAGTGGGGCAGCCTGGCCTGGCAACACGAGGAAACCTTGTCAGCTCCTATAAGGCGTCCCCATCTGCTGCAGCATGGCCAGTGGCTGGGACCACGACCCACCGCCATGCCCCTGCCTGAGCTGTGCCCCGGTGCACCGTCTGGGCTGCCAGCTTCCCAGTTTGTGTCTTCCAACCATGCTGTCACACTCGCTAACTCATCCCACTTGTTCCCTGTCTTGGCAGAGTTTTTAAAGCTAAAATAAAAACAGAGGAAAAAGGCAAAATCCTTGCCTCTTGCTTGACATTAATTCCCTGATACTAATTTTTATTCAGTTTTCCACCCCCTGCACCCATCAATTTTCTTCCCTTACTTTGACATCGCTCCTCTCACAGGCCTCGTGGATGGAGAAACTCTGTCACAGCCATGGTGTGTGAAGGTAGACTGGCTTTCCAGACCCAGGTGGCTCAGCCGTGCCTCGTGCCCCCGGGTGGCAGCTATTTTGGAGAGAAAAATGTGCTGCTTCTTGCAGTTGTGATTGAATTGTGACTTCTTGCTGACCTTAACAGCAATGCAGTAAGCAAAATTAGTTGTATTTGCAAGATTCAGAACAGGATTGAGCTGTTTTGCAGGTGGCTGTGTCTCCACCACAGATTAGTATCTTTATATATGATTTTTTTAAACTAAAAAAAGGAATAAAAAGCCCACTATGACTTTTTTAAAAAAGTTTTCTAAGAAAAGGTAATTTTTTTTTCACTGTTATAGTCTCAAATCAGTTTATACTGAAGAGGCTTAGAAGGCATGATGGGACTTGTTAGTCATGGGCATAATTTTTTGGTTTGCTTTCTGCTTATTGGGAGTCAGAAATGTATGTCTGCATTCAGACCTTTGCTGCGTCACTGGATTCCTGATGATATGCCTAAGCTCTAACAGCTGGTCACGGTGGCAGAAAGCTTCAGACCAAGAAGCAGTGTTGGGCTTTCCAACTTTAACCCTGTGGGGACTGCAGATGGGCAGTGATAATGCTGTGAGAAATTTTAAGTTTTATTTGTAGCTTAAATAGCAGCACTGTCACCCCAGATAAGGAAAGCTGTGCCTATAAGTTTTCATCATTTAATTTCTTAGCCTGTATCAACTTTGGGTGGCAAATGGATCAGTTGATGTTATCGCTAAGACTGTAACTAATGTTGATCCCTTTCTGCTGACAGTAATTTTGTTTTTCAGCTCTGCAGAGGTTTGGCAAAATGTTTGTTTCAGGTGGATTCTCCCATCCCTTTTCAGTGCTTGGGAGCTCCGCAGGTTTACTTTGTGTGGCTGATTCGAATGGCTGTTGTTAGCCTGAAATAAAGCCTAAATCCTCAAGAAGGTTAAATGATAATATTTAGAGGTTGCATTGGTACAAAAGGGGTTCACCTTGGGAAATCCATATCTATATTTCGCTCACTGTTCTCTTTAAGAGATTATGGGTCTGATTCAGCTTCGTGTTTATTTTGCAGCATTGCTTTGGGTAGAGCTGCCGCTGGTTTTTCACTGATGTGTGAGATCAGAGCAATGCCTTGTGGTGTTTAACTCCTTGCACTCACAGCAGAAGCTTCTGAAAGCTCCATGAGCCCATTTTCAGTAAAGTGATATTTGCTTTGCACGTTTTTCCCCTGCCTCTTTGGCAGGGCAGCAGTGGAAAAATTTATCGGAAATGGGAATTTTATTCAGTTTTAACCCAGTGAAAGGTTTTGTTTCAGCTTTACATCTCATCAGCTTGGATGTTGCAACAGCACTAATACACGCAAATCTGAAAGTTGCATTGGGTCTGGCTGTGTGTTCCTCCCTCTCCCAGTAGCCTGGCCAAGAGAAATGTGCAGTGTGAACCAGCACAGAGAGTGTTGAAAGATTTTGTCCCATGTATGTGAGGATGTTATCAGCTTGCATATAGTTTAACATGACTCTTCCCCACCTCCCAACTCCCATTTTAATTATTTTTAACATCTGTGTATTAAGGGAAGACTGTGTGTTGCCTGAAAGGTTTGCCTGGCATTGTAGAAATACCTGAATTCAGATAATTATGAATTTGATTTGCCGGCCCTCAAATACTTGCTTTCTGTAACACTGAGCTCTAGTGACTTGCACCATTTTGTTTGCTGTGTTCACGCTTATCTTCCAGATTTGTGTGTGTCTAGATATTGCTTGTTCAGCTGTTGCTGTTCAGCATAGCTCAGAGCTTTTAAAATTCTGGTTGTCCGTCCGTGCTCCAGCCCTGTGCTCATAGCAGAGGCTCAGCTCCTACCGTTCTCCCTGTACCTCTTAATCCAAGAGACTTCTGGATCTACCTGTGCTGAATGGGTGTCATCGATGGCAAAACTGCTAATGTCACTTAGTTCCAACTCCCTTCATTAGCAGTGGTGGCTAAGTAATAACTAGAATTGCACAGTCAATGCTGGCTTAAGCATCATTTAGTGATGTGAAAGGTGTTTTCAGACTTGGCTGGAAGTTGGAGAGGCTTCCATAGCTGTCTCCTATGCTTGCAAAGGGCTGTGTGGCTTATTTGCTTTATTGGGGCATTGTTTTTTAATAACTTTTCATAGGTTTAAAGCTTGGGAAATGGAGGAAGTATATAAAGGGAAATACAGGAAGTGTGACAGTCAATCAGATGGCATATGGAAATAAAGATTGACAGGAGAAGGGGTCATAGCCATCAACACTAGTATAGCAATGTGCAGATAGAAATCCACAATCCATGTTGCAAACCTGTTCCTTTGATTGGAAAAAGAGAAGTTCTTGGCACAGCACTTTATATGTTGGAAATATAAGGAATGTAAAAAGAAATGGTGGTTTTTCTTTTGGGTGTACTCTTCTATTGGCTAGCAAATATGCAATATGATCACTTAAGACTTCTGTTCATTTAAAATGACACTTTATTATCAATTTTATGACCTAAGTTTCCAAAACCAGATTCTTTATTTATATAGCTGAATTTAGCTTAAATTTCATATTCAGCCTTAACACAGTTGGTAAATATGAATCTTTGTGCTTAATATTCAGAGAATCCTAGACCAGCTGGGGTGGGAAGGCACCTCTCAGAGCCATGCCCAGTTGAGCTTTGAATATCTGCAAGAATGGACACTCCATAACCTCTCTGGGCAACCTGTGCCACTGCCTGACCACCCTCATGATGGAAAAGTGGTTATGGGACTGTTTTATGTTTAAAAAAGTTTTCCTGTATTTCAGTTTGTGCCTGTTGCCTTTTGGCCATAATAACATTCCTTATAAGAATAATTTGTATTCAACCTTTTATCAAATTATATTGGTTCAGTTGTGCCTGTAATTTCCTGAAAAATTAAGATTTTTTTAAAAGGGAATGTGGCTGAATCAGAGCACAAATAATTTTGTTTGCAGAAATTACAATGTGAATGTAGATATTTAAAAACTAGTTTACATCACTGAATAAGAACTCTTACCACTTTTGTTTTTACCTGGTTTTATGTGTCAGGGGGCTGTTGATTTCTTTTTTCTCCCCTCCCCGCTTAAGGGTTGTATTTATGACCAAAGACTATTTTATCAGGCCTTTGTTGTAAAAGTTGTCTCTTCAGTGAATGTATTATGTCATAAAATTGAGTAGATACAGGATCAGATTTCTGATTTTTTAAGACTGTCATAAAAAAAACTTCTGTGGGGGAAAAAAGAAATGTAGTAACAGCAGTAAGACCTGAAGCCTTTTTCCCCACTTTCATCGTCCTTAATTAACTTAAAATCACACTGGACAATCCCCAAGTAATGTGCAAAAGTGGCATCTAATGGATGGAAATTATTAGAAACTTTCAGCTGTCCTGTGGGACTATGCCTCAGTGCTTCTGTGTGCTTAAGGCTGCCAAAAATATCCCCAGTAATTCTCAAACTCTTCTGGCAGATGAAGGCAGAATGACTGGTTTTACAACAATCAAGATCAGATGGTGGCAGATCTATCATACACTCTTCTATATTAAGAAATACGTACACTGGGAAATAAGCCGTGATCATATGTTCCTTCTCTTCCCGTCGGTTTGTCGCTAGTGAGTTAGTGTTAACATTAGCGTCTAAAAGATGGAAGACAGTACAAGTGCAAATAATTCGGTTGCTCTATGTGCTTTTTATTTCAAATATTCTTAATGCGGTTTCATTGCTGTCTTGGGGAAAAGCTAAATGTACTGTTTTCTCTTCCACCTGCCTAATAATAAGCAAGTGTCAGACACACTTTGATACTTTTGTGGCTTAGAACATCGGTGGCCGCAGAGAAAAATACACCCTTTTTCTGCTAAGTCTTTGTTTTTTCAATGAGAGATGAGCTAATACACTGTTGGCAAGAGATACTGCCTTTGTTCTGCTAAAATGTATCATTTTAGCTGTGGATGAAACTTCGAAAACCAAAGAATTTAATTTTCTATCCCAACCAAGTGATCTGTGTGAGAAACTGTGGCTAACACCATGGAGTGTTTCTTCTGCGTTCGCAGGAACAGCCTTGGCCTTTTATGTATTTTCCTGCTTCTTTTGAGGAATTCCTGCACCTTTTGTTGTTGTTGTTGTTTTCTGGGGGCATGGGTGTTCTTAGAAACTATGCTAGACTTGTTCTTATGGTTACCTTTATCTTCAGGCTGTTTCCCAGTCTGCTAGGAGCAATTGCAAAGTTGCTTCTGCATAAACTTTTAGTAAGCCTTATATATCCCTGTAAAATAGTATCTCCATTCATGCTGGAAATGCAAAACCTCCTCTTTTCAGGGTGTGCACTCAGTCTTGCTGACGTTTGCTACCATCACAGTGATCTAAGTCATCTCCTATTTAAAGATGTAATTTGACCAGCTGAAATGGACAGTAGTATCTACATACAACCTTAATTCAGGATGACTCTTACTTTCCTCCCGTGTCTTCAGCCAGACTCCCTCTTCATTCAGGCATCTTCTAGCCCAAGAGAAATGAATTGGCTCAGATCTGAAAGGGTGGTGTATGAGGCATCATCCTAGTCTTAGTTCCTTTAGATAGTTTGTTCTAGTGCTGCAGTTCAAAGCTTGACTTTTTGCATATCAGCCATGTTTACGAGTCTACATAGAAGTGAATAAAAGGATTCCAAAATTCCTTTTACTTTTGGATGATGCTGTGCAATATAAGCTATAATTACTTTCCTCTGAGATAAAGAATCCAGGTCTGGATTCAAGAAACAGGGATGCTGCGAGAACCCAGACAGTTGATGGTTTATCATAATTATTCAGGAGCCTGTTGATGGGAATGCCTGCCCTGACATTCCCAGCGTCTGGCCTCTGTCAGGCTGAGAGGGAATCTCCATCCTTTTTGTTCTTCTTCCTTTTTTTTCCCTTTTGATCCAGAGGAAACCCGCAGGAGGATACCTCCCTGGCTCTCGGCCGAACCCCAGAGCGGTGCAGCTTTCCTCTCGGTTCCCCCAAGCGGTTTGCAAACCTTCGCTCTGCCATCTCCTTAGCAACTCGGAGCACACCAGCAGCACAGAGCCACACAGCCCCTGGGGGCCGCAGCTCTCTATTTATAGGCAGTCAAGCCTGGATGAAAATTTCCAGAGAGCTCTAGTAAGGCCTCTACAGAAACAAAAAACTTACGGGTCCTGCTAGTGGATCTGGCTTAGTGCCCTATCTCAAAGCCCTGCCCTTCGCAGGATGCTCAACCTTTGCAGTGAAACGCATTGACTTGATACATAGAAAGGATTTACTGTTTACATAGCTGCTAATTAACCTTTCAAGAATCATCTTCTCTGTAACCCAGGTTAGGAAGTGAAATGCAGGTGCAAAAACAACAGCCTGGGGTAATATCATGTTGTAACAGGCAAAGTCTCAAGGATGATGCCATGTCTGTGTTTTTTTTTTTTATTTCAGGGATATGGCTTAGTGAGATCTTAGAAAACAGGAAAGGAAAATATTTTTTCTGAGCTTTGTGGTTAGTTTTTTTTAATTACATTTCTTCAGGCTGAATTCTACATTGAAAACAAGATTTAATCATTGGTTATATTGCTTAGTGTTGCTTTGTGAAAGTTTATTAATTCAGCATTTCCCTTAGTCATGTGGCTGAGAAATTAAGTAAGGAATGTGAAGTGGTGCTAAGAGCAACTCTGAGTATTAAAGAAATAAATGATAATCCACTAAAATGGGGTGGATGATGACCTTGAGCAGGACACCTGTTTTCATGAACTCTTTATGTGTACAGAGCTAAAACTGTGAGACACCCATGAAGGAATTTAGTATTTATTGGGAGATAATACCTCTGTTACTTGAATCTGAGGAGCTATTTGGAGATCCCAAAGTTACTGTAGCTAGTTCTCTGAAAACTTTGTACTTTTTCACCTGGGAAAAATCATAATTAAAGACCTCCACAGGGCAATGATTTTTTTTTCTCTTTAATCCTTGTATCTGAACATTATGTACCAGTGGAGGAGAATTTTGTGTCCACGTCCTAGGGCTTCCCTCCCAGATTTCCCCCATACACTGTATTCCCTGCCAATGACTACTAATGGGAAAAGCCTTGGAGAAAATGTCATTCTGCTTTTAAGATACTCTTTGGTGTCTCAGAGTCATCACTGGAATTGTTCTGCTGGACACCATGGGGAGAAAACAGTGTCTGTCTTAGACTGGAGGAAGGGAAGGGAAGTCCAAAGCAACATTTAACCTACTCCAGTTGATAGGAATGTGGGAATTACATGCTTTTGTGCATGCTTGTGGGGGGAGAAGGAGCCTCTACGTGCAAGGAGAACATGGGGAGGTGAAGACATGCACTGTATAGGCAGCCTGATTGACAGCCCAGCTGGTGCAGATCAGTAATTGGAAATTCATTGCACATAAATCTTCTAGTACTTATCGTGAGACATGGGAAGGAGAATATCTGAGCTCTGAAGTGCTTAACTCTTTCAGGGCCATCTGGGAAGATGTTCAGCTTTCAAAGTAGCAAGACTGTTCAAGTGTTTTTCTTTAAAGACTTCATTGTTTTTGTTGCAGCATGAAGAATGCTAGTGGAGGAAAAAGCCACCATGTGCTCCAAGTGATAGCATTTAGGTGAACAGCCTTAAATATTTAATGTTATTTCTTTTACAGTGCAGCTTCAGATTGTCTTGGAAAATTCTTCTTTGTATTTGGTGGTGAACACATTTTTGCCTTTACAAAGTGCATCTTGCACATGTTGCCTGCCAATTTCATGTCTGATTTACCTGATTTCTGTCTCCACATTGGTGGGCTTATTGTATGTTTGTCCATGTGCCAGCAGACTCTGCAACTGTATTTTGAGAGGTCTGTTCATGTCTAAATATTTATGTTCTTTTCCATGAGGCTGAGAATGATTGTATGCGCTAGCAACTTTGTCCCTGCGCCCCCCTTCTCCCCCCAGTCCAAGTGTGGTTTTGGTACAATTTACTCCTCACTTGATTTCAACACTCCAGTGGTTTCCACTATGCAGTTTTGAATGTATAATTGGTTTCTAGTGACCACATTTTTTCTCATTTATTTTGGTCTGCCTCTGTTCTGTTACACACATATTTGTCTCTCCATTAATGTCAATGTGAATTACAGATGAAAAGCTAAGTGTAGATAAATTAGTAACCACGCAAAACGGAAGGTGGCATTTAACTTTCTAAATCATTTGTGTGGGCACAGGACAGCTAATGAATACCTGAGGATCTGAACAAACGAGCAGTGCCAGGATGCAGGGCACTGCTGTCGATGTAGTTGGCAGTGCAGTGGCTGGGGAAGGTGGGGGGCTGTATGGGGCACAGTATGTGCAACTGTACTGGGTTTTAACACCCACTCTTCTGGCAAGTGCTGTGAGTAGATGGAAGTGCTGGTTGTGGTTTTGGAGCCAAAAATCATGCTTGCCTCTAAGGGAGCAGTTGTCTACGTACAATAAATAGAAGACTGAATAGTCTGCATCTCGGTCCATAATGTACCAAGACTTCTCTCGACCCTTAAAATGGTGTGAAACAGTCCAGAATGGTGTTTCTTGCTGTAAAATAACAGTGCTTGGATGAAAGCCTCCCTTCAAGATGGGCCATGTTCTCTGCTTCACTGCCTGTGGTAACACTTTATTCATTTATGTCAGGAGAAAACCTTTTGTCTTCAGCTGAACAACTTCTGCTTTGCTTGCGGTGCCCTGCAGAAGCATTACAAGAGGTTTCCTTAAAGGGAAGCACTTGGCTGTTTTCTAAGCTCACTTTCAAAGTACTCTGAATTAATTATAAATGAGTAAAGCCGTCTGGCTCTTGATTACACAATTGCCTATCCTGGATTCCCTGTAATGAAATATACGCTGGCCCAATCGTAGTAAAAAGGGGGATGCTTTTTTTCCCTCTCTGTCTTATGATCTGAGCTATTCTCAGATCTACTGTCCTGATTTCTTTCAGGCTGCGATTCCGTCAGCTTTACACTTCCTCCCCTCTCTCCCTGATACCCTATTTTTATTAGGCTCTTCTTTTGGCTGCACTTATGCCCATATCCTGTTATAATTTCCATTGGCGGTAGTTAACATGCATTGATACAGTGCCTTTTGTGCTGAACTAACCCAATGCATTTTATTTATTTAAAGGATTCTAAGTGCCTGTAGTGTCTAAGTGTTTGACAAACACATAAAAATACACAGAAGTCAAGCACTTAGCTGCCCTGAGAGGATGGGTTCCCCTCTGTCTCTGCCAGGAACATCCATAAACCCAATTACTCATGTAGCATGTAGTTTAGTAACAATTAAACTGAAGTCTGTGCTTTCTCTGTGGTGAACCCTGATCTCTCGTCTCCATCGTTTGCCACAATGTGAACCTCACAGGATATGCTGCATGTTATCCCATTACTTTGTCTTTTTCTGCCCTCATTTTTGTGTTGTGCTGGCTATTGTGGGCAGCAGTTCTTCTCACTTTTGTCACATTTTCACTGGGTTTTACTGTCTTCAGATGGGGTGGGAGGTGGCTCAGTGCAAATCCTCTGACATTTTTATTCTGTGTAAAAGAGCAGGAATGGTGTTAAGGAGCCAAAAAGTCTTGGCTTGGACTGTAATAGCAGTGTATAAGCTAAAGACCCCATCCTGAGTTTTGGAGTTGAGGCTATTGAGCCCTAGCGCACTCGAGCCATGGCATATGTGGTGGAGGTGGTGCTGCTCCTTGCTCTGTCCTTTCAGGCTGACCTGTAGCAGATGTCTGAACCCTGTCTTGGCCTTTCCACTTGATGAGGAAATGGTTCAAAATGGCTTACGACAACAGTAGCTATCTTTCCCAAGAGCAACAGGGGCAACATAAATTGACCCACTCCTGCTCTTCTCAGTTTTTCCTTGTTGGTCTGGAGAGTTGAAGATGTGGTAGGAAAATGCATGAAGCTACAGTTTTTCATCTCTTCTTATAACAGTAATATGTTATTATCTAAGGATAATGGATTTCCCTGCACTTCAGTTTTACATCTTTGCTGGAGATAGTAAGCCAACAGTATAGAGGTCCTCCAGGTTTTTGGCTCCGAGCTACCTTGAGAAGTAGATTGTACCTGCTGAGTTACCATCCTTCCTGCCTGGGGATTTGGAGCCCACATTGACAAATGCTGTCTAGTCCCATAATTACTAGGTAATCAGAGAGCTGATACCTATCTATTACTTTGGAAAACTTGGAGTCATATCCATTTAAATTAATTTGGAAGGAGATACCTGATTACCTTTATTATTTTGCCTTTTTTTCTGGGCAGTTCCTCACTTCTGCCAGTCCACCAAGATTAGACTGCCCTAGTTGCCTTTTTCTATCAAGGTGCTGCATTTTTTGGCGGGCTCCCTTTTAGCTCCCTTTGCCAGGACCTCTAGCCCTGAAGTTGCTTTTGTGGAGCATCCACAGCCTTCAGGGCTTGTTCCCACAGCTGGTGCTTGGCTTTGATAAAGTCATCAGCCCTGCCAGGTTTAACCTCTAGCAACCATGGCAACCAGCCTTCCAGCCTTTGAAGGAGTAGTCCTAAGCACAAGTCTCTTTAAAGACCCATGCAGTTCGCTTCAGGAGTCCTCCCCGAAATGGATGGGAATTGTCACTTGATAGCATTTAGCAAATAGGGCAGAACTCAGAGAACATCTGTTCTGGAGATGACAGAAACTGTCAAAACTGTAAGGCAATTACACTAATCCACGCTCTCCTAATAGCAGGCCCATCAGTCTGGCCATGCTGGAAACCTGTTAGAAATATATGGTCTTTTAGAGTGGTTTCTCTATTTTCTCTTCCTTCCTCTCTAAGGGGTAACTCAGCCATGTGTAGGCAAATCATAGAATATGAAGTGTTTATATAAAGAAAAAAAAAAGAAAAAAAACACCAATTTTGCTGCGAGAAGCAATACCAAACCAGTGCAAAACAAGGCTTCAGAGGAGAGAGTTATCGTTTTACCTATTTAGTCTAATATATTTGAGCTACAGCTTGACCTTCAGGGGTGCCTCTGAAATGCGAAGGTGAGCTCAGTAGCATGGGAAGTCATTGCCTCCCTGGTATACCTGAAGACACCCTGCAATTTGTATCTTACCAAAAGATGACTCTCAGAATAATTGTCTGCATATAGCAGGGAGTGTTTTCAACTACAACGTATATTCTGAAAATGTGGGCTGATGAGGATTTTGACCGCTTGACCACAGTGACGGGGTTGTGGTGGTGGGATGTGCCAATGCACTTCATGCTGTGTTGAGCTGGCTTGCAAAAGATGCTCAGAAAAGTTGCTGCTAAAATAAAACTGGAGAAGGAGTAAAGTATGCAAGCTTGCAGGGAGCGGGAGACAGAAATCCTAGGCATTTGCAATCTCTTGCCAAATCCATCCATCTCTTTTCCCACATTCTCTCTCCATTTCTGAAGGACGATGCTTAGCAGTTACTTTCTGTCTTCAAAAGTAATGGATGTGAGCAGCTGTGACGTGGCAGGGTTTTACATTTAAACTGTTATTAGCATGTGTTGGAGGTATATATTCAAGCAAAGTGACACTTAAAATATATTCCACATTGTATGCCAATATCCTATAGAAAAGCCTGACGTATCAGTAACCAAAATTAGCCGTGGAGCCATATCATCATATAAGCTGGTTTTTTTTTCTGTGGAATCATGGACCACTACATAGCAATTTACTTAGGTACTTGTAATGCTTTTATTCATACTTATTTTCCCTCCCCACTATCTGGGCCCATTTTGTTGATTTTCCATCAAAAGGTCGCCTGTGTGCCCTGACCAACATGGGAGTTCTTTTGGCTATGTGTTATGATACAAGTTTCTCTCTGCCTTTGGGCCAGCTTCATCCCTTGACTGCCAAGCTGGGGACATGGGGGAAGGTTTCCTTGCAGCAGAGAAGGAACCAAAGGACAGGAGAAGCTATTGGAGCTATTGTATAGAAAAGCTGTTTTGAGAGGAGCTGTCCTATGTTAGTCCTTAGTGTGAGCAGGATCAAGGGTAGAGGTGAGACATCATGTAACCTTGAACACATGGTAGGATGGGCTGTGTCAGTCTGGCAGAACCATTGTCCCAGGGTGACCATGTAGTTACTGGGGCCAGGCAGATGCCCCAGGAGGCATCGTGGACTACCTGTGGCTGCCTTTGGAATAACAACCAAGCACTTAAATCAAGTGGAATGAATTTCTTCCAACTTTTTTTTTTTATTATTGTTTTTAATTCCATTCATTCTGGAAGGAGCTCCTTCCTCCCTGGTAAATTACAGATATTTCTAATGCTGCAGTCAGAAGTGGGAAAAGTGTCCCAGCTAGCTTTAGCCAAGCTCGCCTGGGTGATTGTGGCTGCCATGAAGCCACTGTAACAGTAGTTTTACAATGGTATGGACAGTGTTCAATGTCTCCTGGGACCTGATTAGATTTATGTGGTCTGTGCTGATATTTGTAGCTTCACTGGTGTGAACAGCAATGTTGTTCAGTCTAGTTTAAAATTACTTTAGGTTTGCTTATCTGTGCTGCAGTCAGATTTTGTGTACAGCATCAACACCTTGCTAGTGCAGAGCAAGAGCATCTCTGGTGGGAATGATGAGAAATAGCTATTGCTTTTTAAATTTCTGCTCTGTTTTACTTTGCAGTACCTTCCTCAGGAGGGTGTGCTTTGTACCCCCGATGAAGGAGTTAAAAGATGTGAAAAAAGATTGTTTGGTCAGTTGAGATAAAGTGCCTTTGTAGTTAGCAGTGATAATCAGGCACCCTAAAAAGGTGCCAGGAAACCTTTAGGAGCAAAATATGGGTGCTGGTGGCTGGAGAGACCTCCTGTGCACCATGCACGTGCCTGTTGGCCTGTGTACTTTGTCTGTGCACAATTCTGCCAGGGTCTAGTATCGCTACAAAACTCACTTCTGTGGATCCCACCCTTAGAGAGTTTGTTGCCAGTGCGAGGGCTTAAGTGAGATTTCTCAAATCCCAGTTCAGCTGGCTCTGGACTGCTTTGGGAGCATGGTCACTTCGGCACAGGGTGCAGTGAGCCCTTCGTGCCAAGCTGGGGGGTACAAACACCTCCCAACGAGCTTGGGCATGGAAATGTTTGGGTTTGATGGGCCTCCGTGATCGATGCCGCCAAGGAGGTAATCACCCAGCCCCACAGACTGGCGGCTGCACATTACTGAAACCCAATTTTCAAATAGGAAATTGGCCTTTTATCTCTGGTACTTGCTACATAATGGTGCAGAGCCATAGACAGCTGAACCTTACCATGGTTTATTGTGCAGCTGTAAATCGTAATTGGCTGACTAACCTTCTCTGATGTTAAGTGCCTTAAAAGGTTGTTTTTCCTTTATTTTAGTTTAGTTTTTGTTTCTGGTTTTATGTGTTCTTTCTGTTTATTCTGCTACTAAAATGTAATTAGAAATTAAAAAGAACAAAGCAAAACCTCCAACCCTACTGATGTAGATTAACATGAATCATCATCTCTTGAAAGTGTGTGTAATCCAGAGGTCTGCAACCTGATATACATCCCCTTCATTTGGTAAATATTTAAAATATCCACAGACATTTTTTCACATTCCTGAGCAAAGACCACATCACCATGTGGTCACCCTTCTTTTTGTTTGTAAGTATTGATGTTTTGAAGCCAGGCTTTATTTACTTAAATGTTTTTCTTTTTCTTTTGTAATTTCTAGTATTTATTGTACTATATGAAATGGAATAGAAACGAGAGAAAATCTTATAAATTTATTTGCCTTTTAATAGTGAAAATGAGTATATTAGAAAGAAAATGTAAGCGAGTTTAAATAGTGCCAAAGGCTGTAGTCTTTGAGAACAGTTGAACTGGAAGGTTCAGATAATGAACAGAGTCGATGATGCCTGTAATAAAGTGGATTAGCTGTTACAAATTCTGTTACATCATGTATCTTTACATAGCTAATCTCCCATGTTTGCAATTTCGGTCATAGGTTCTTGGGGAGCACCCGGGTAGATTACAGTTCTCCAAAGATTGTTGTAAATGCTGACACTTCCCAATATAGTTTTTGGAGGAGAAAGAGAAAAATCTTGGTAGCTTTTCCTCTGGGTCGTATGGCACTGCCCCATCAGCAGTCATTATTCCTGCCCTCGAGTAGTAAATACTGACTCTTTTCAGAGCAGCTCTTTCTCTTTGCTATATCTTTCCAGCTTGGACTTTTGGTGGGTACTCTCTACAGCTTCCATAGAGTTGACTTTCCTGTGAATAAAGCAAATTCTGAGAACGATGAAAACATATGTTCTTCCTCCAAATTATATTAAGCTAAAAATGGGCTGTTCTATGGCTTCCGTTTTTGGTATCATCAGGGCACCACTGGTGGACTTGTGTGTTGGGAGATGCTGATCTCCCAGGACCATTTGCACCAGGCAGGGTGTGCAAGGGCTGTCACAGGAAAGCGGGAGCTCCAGGCAGCACAGGCAGCTCACCAGATCGTCCGTTTATGGGAGACCCTTTGTTGGAGCCTCTTGCCGAGGTGCGAGCAGGCAACACATCCCCCTTTCCCTCCTTCCAGCAGCAGCAAGGATTTTTCTGCTGGTAGCTAGGGACTGGAACCTTCACTGTGGCACTCAAGATTTTTCTCTTTAACCAGACATTAACACTTGGTCTGATTTGGGTGTACTTGCTTAATTTGACAAATGCTTTCTATCCATTTTCCTTCACAAATATGAGGTGTCCTTCTGTGCAATTCCCCACTAGCTTGAGATGTCCTACCGAAATGGGACTGTAATTCTAATTGTGGAATGATATTTGAATTAAAAAATAATGTGAATTAGGAATTTTTATTTGGAATAAAACTTGTCGGTGTATACACATGCAGATTTCTTAAACAGCACAGGAGCTCCTTAAATACCATGAACTGTGCTTTGATTTGTACTTAAGAGTAGACTGGGATGATGCTGATGGGTTTTTTTAAGGAACAAATAGCTTGACTTTCAAAATATGTCAAATTCAGCTGCTTGTGTTTAAAACAAGAACAGTCTTCACAGTTAAGGGACTTGAAAAGCTTGGAATCAGTTCCCTGCTATTCTCCAGCACTTCTTGCATCTCCTTGGGGAAGCAGTTTAGGCTTTCAGTGTTCAAATCATCATCCTTAAGATGGGGATAATAAAGACTTTCCTAGTGCCTAGGCGTGTTGAGATGACAGATCGACTGATGGATCATTTATGTGTTCCTAGAGCACTTACGATCCCCTCTGCAGCTATAAACCTCAGCCTTTCCCAAAATGCAGCTACCCACTGGACGTCTTCAGCCTGGATGCATTCAGTGGATTATATTGTTATTACAATGATTTTCTCTATAAATAATTTGATTGCCAGAGTGACTTTCCCCTGGCTTTTGTCAGATGGGGCTTGAAGTCATCAACAGTTCATGACTGTAGCTGTGGAGCAGAGGGCCATTGCCCGGTGCTCTTTGAGGGTGTTTCCCTTTTTTTGCAAGACTTTTCTGGAGCCCCTCAGCTATCCTGGCCAGAGCTTGGCTCTATGTTTCTTGCTTTCATGGAAGGTGGGTACATTTTCTGTGGTAGATGGAATGTGTAGATTCTTCCACTCAGTTGGGACCTCAAAGCTCTTGCCAAGTGCTTTGATCCCCCTGCAAAGAGAAGCATTCTGTACAAGGTTGAGTCCACTTTCAGGGACACTTCAACCAACTGACGTTGCCCTCTGATTCAGAGTAGGAGACTGGAAAGGGAACATAATTTTCTGGACTCTGGACCATCAGATTGGTGATATAAGCGATCTCTGTATCTCATTTCAAATCCGGTATGTTTGCATGCTGTGCTGCTGGGTCAATAACAACTATGAAGCATGAAGGTCTGCATCATTTTAGGTGATTTCCTATGAATGTTTTTGTGCTTTCGCCTCATTCAAATTCAAACCCAGTGTTGCCTCGCTTAGTGATATGTTACTCAGGGGTACTTCTTCCCTGAGTCCTTCTTGCACACACAAAAAAATATCAGCTAGATCATATTTGTGAAGTCAATACACGTAACATACAGGATCTTCATCAAATGTATAGGAGCCTGGAATTACTGTAGCTCAGGCAACATGGACTTCATGTGTATAAGCAGTTGACCTGTGCTCTTTGGTGTCCTCCCATGTAAAATAAGCCCTTGGTTTCTGATATCTATTGGGATGGTTGACCACTGCTTGGGATTTCTGCATTTATCTAACTGTGAAGGTTAACTACAGGAGAGCTGGAGAGGGACTCTTTGTCAGGAAGTGTAGTGACAGGACAAGGGGTAATGGTTTTAAACTGGAAGAGGGGAGATTTAGATTAGACACCAGAAAGAAATTCTTTACAGTGAGGGTGGTGAGGCACTGGAACAGGTTGCCCAGGGAAGCTGTGGCTGCCCCATCCCTGGAGGTGTTCAAGGCCAGGCTGGATGGGGCTTTGAGCAACTTGGTATAATGGGAGGTGTCCCTGCCCATGGCAGGGGGGTTGGAATTTGATGACCCTCCAACTCAAACCATTCTATGATTCTATGATTCTGTGTTACAGGCATCATAAAGAATTTTTGACAAACAGTGTAGTGTTTGACAAACAGAGCTACTACTAGCAGTCACTAACTAGTAGTATTTTGTCCTGCTGTTGGGTTTTTTTCTTCCCTCAGCTAGAAAGAGAATCATAACCTTAACATTATTTAATTGGAGGCTTTTTGAGTTAATGAATTTAACTCTTCACTGCCTTTGGTAGCATGGTTTTATGAGTATTTTTAATTGATCGTATTTGTATGGAAATGCAATCTCGCATTAATTTAACAATGTGGATTCAAGTCACTGGTCAACCCAGCTGTTCAATCAAGGATCTTGCTCAGTGTTATTTATTGGGTTTCGTTTGAAGACTATGGCCACCCCAGAAACAAAAAAGGAAAAGCAGCTACTGGTGATGAAATCCTGTGTTTGTAGGCAGGTTCACTGATGGATATTGTTAACTTGGAATTGTCCTGTTCCCAGGAAATAAATACGGTTTTCTTTTCCCTCCACTGAGTTTCACAAACACAAATAGAAATATGGAAAGGGAAAGGGGAGCTCTTCACCTGAGAATTTCAGACCAGTTGGATTTAAGCAAACCACTCATTTATTCTTAGATTAATGGCTTACAGGCAGACTCTATCAATTGTGGACTGTATTGTATTAATTTGCAACAGCAAGAGTTAATGCTAGTAATTGCCTTTCCTCTATAGAGAGAGCCTGTAGTAGATTGTTTTTACATGGCAATCTGTGATTGATAGATCAGGGAAAACAGGACCAAAGAAGGTTACTGCCTCCCAACCACTTCCCCCTTCAAATTAAAATAATTTGCAATTTGTAGGGTGCCTCGTTGCACGTGCTGCGGGAATGAAGCAATAAACACACTAGGCTGCATTCCCTTAAAGCACTGAACTTCTTACTGCATTTCTTTCACCAATCCAAACAAGTGGTGTTGTTGGGAGTCCATTGAAAGCAAGCGTGCTGGTGGAACAGCCCACAGACCCCTTCAGCAAACTTCCTGTATGGTCAGGCAGCGGACCTGATGAAAGAGCCTGTTTGTGAACCTTTGGATTCCTTCCATTGATTTGTAAATCCACTTTATTAAAGTCCTGCCGAAGCTAGTGAAATGAGCAACCCATGTTCGGCTTCCATCAAGTTTCTAACAAATATCTGATGCAGCTTGTGTCACTGGTGCTGGCACGTGCTTTTTTAAGTATTTTTTTTTTTTCTGCTGCGTTAGATCGTATCGAGACTGGAGGAGTAGGGAGGTGGGGGAGGCAGGGGGGGTGGGGGGTGGGAGACGCAGCCTCCATCAGCCACACATTACATGGCTGCTTTATTTTTCAGTGCTGCTAAAACTCATCTTATTTAATATCGATCATACCAAGGAGCCAGCAAACTACGGTGTTAATTGGGTCCACTGGAATTCTTGTCCCCTGGGAGGGAGAGCTTCCTAGGCAGGGAGGGCGGAGGGAAAGCGGGAGGTATGGAGGGAGGGAGGGAAGGAGGGAGGCAGGCGGGGAGGAGGGGACCCGCTGTGCGCCGCATAAAATGTAAGTGCACTAGACATCAAGGCTTCTGCTCGCATCGCTGGGAAGCAGTCGCGGCGTTTCCCACCCGCCCCCCTTTCAGAAATTAGGCAACTCTTTTTCTTTTTCTTTTTTTTTTTTTTCTTTTGTGTAGTCTGGTACTTCTTGAATTAACAACTCCTTTCCTTTCTATTATTTTTCTTTCCTTTTTTTTTTTTTTTCCCCCTTTGCGGAGGGCGCGCTTTTTTTTTATTGTTTTCTTCTCCTTTCTGCAAAGCTGCAAAAGCTCTGCTTTGAAAACTGCTGCCCCAGAGTGCAGTTGCTTAGCTGTCCTGTCAGCATTGTTCTAATGCTCATTCCATATGTATGTCACATAGGAGCAGTACCCTCCTCCTCTCCCTTCCCCCCATCCATGCATTTGATTTTTTTTCCCCTAAAGACTGATTTATTTTTTTTTTCCCAAGGAGCTTGCAAACAGGGAAATTCAAACTGAATGATCTTGTGCTGTGGTTACTTCTACAGCCAAGACCAGATTCTCTTAGAAAAAGTGTTTGCTCTGTTCCTTCTTTTACCCGCTCCCTCTTTTTCTTCCCTATAAGCACAAAGGCTTTAAAAACTAAGATCTGTGGTTCTTTTTTGCTTTTTCGCGTTACCGTGACAGCATGTATCTCTGTTGCTGAAGAATGAAGCAGGCAGGCTGGAGTTTTTTTATGTTCAGTGCTTTTGGGACCACTAAAGTCCGCAGAGAAATATGTACAGCAACTGTGCCAACTGAGTTTCTCATGCCTGTTATCTGTCACTTATTCTGACTAAAAGGTAAGGGATTCTTTAATATTTTTTGTTAAAGTCTTTGTGCATTGTTTGTGCAGTGTCATTTGACATGTGCAACTAATTGGCTCAGGAGGGAGGTGGGTTACAAAGATTTTTGTGTTAAGGTATTATAGGTCGCCCAAGCAAAGCTCTTTGCATCCAGAGGAGAAAAAAATCTTGTTTCTTGGAATTTTTCCTTTCTCATCTCAAAGGTTCCTCCGGCTGTACTTGCTACTGATTGAGACGTAAAGCTGGGCGTTATTGCTGCTGCTTATCTTTTCTAGTCCTCTACCTAGGAAGCACACGCACCCAGTTTGTGTGTGCGTGCGCATGTGTGGGGTAAGGCATATCCCCTTTACATGGGAAATACTTGGCAACATGCACGTTCTCCTCTTTTACTGTAACTAAACGTCTTCAAGCACTCTTTGCAAGGTAAGAATGCCTTAGTTCAGCACACTGCAGCTTATGCCTGTTTAAAATTATTACTCGGATTACAGTGCATACTGTGGAAAGTTATTAGTTTCCACAGAGACCAATTTAATTGGGGGTATGTGTGCAGCAGTTCTCTTTTGTTCTTTACATACGCTGCTTATGGAAGAGTATGAAATGTTATTTTTTTCTTAATTCTTGGGAAGGGTGAAGTTTACACTGTTTGTTAGGCATAACAAATGAAGTTATAGCTGAAATCGATTAAAGCTGCAGAGAAGCATAGCCTTACAAGGCTTTTCAACTTAGCCCTGAGAGTCAGAAGATAGTTTATTAAAATATTTTTTCTCACTGCATTGTAATACACAGAAATGTTAGAAGAAGGCAGCTTCACCAAGCAGAAGTAGCAGCAAATGATGCCTGGACTGGATCATTACATCGTTTATGTGTTAGAAAACCTGTTTAAGCCATAACCTCGGTGTGCACTGCTTTTTTGTGCATATGTGTGTGCTGGATGCATCTTTCAACAGCCTCTTAGTTCAAGAGGGCTTTATGTTATAAAATGTGTTCAGCTTTGCAGGCAGGAGAAGTGCACTCAGTTACTCTCCCCTTAGCTGTGACACAGTCCGTTATTTGGCGTTTTGGAAGAGGCTGATCTTTTAGGACTTGCTGTGGTTTCTTTCACAGGTATTTTGTGTTCTGACTTCTTAGCTCTTAGTTCTCTGCATAGAAAAGGCATCTTAAGGCTGTTCATTTCTCATGCTTTGAAATGATCAGTAGCTGAGATAGTTGAGCAACCTCATTAATAATATTACTTTACCTTGAATGTGGCATTACTTATTTGAATAACTAGGAATGCCACCAAATATTTAATTAGCTTAAAAAGAGTCTAAAAATGCAAAGTGTGAAGGAAGAGAGAAAAGTCCTGTCTGCAGGCATTAATTTCTTTCTTTACTGTAGCTGTTTATAATGTCATTTCAAAATCAGAGATTTCCTAACACATGCTCTGTGACTCTATTTTCCCATGATTGTTGCTTTATATCAGCACTGAGAAAACAGTCATTTAGATAACAGGTTTTCATTGACATCCTTTTTATAATATAGAAAGGAAGAAGCAGTAATAAGTTAAATTGGCATCTGCTAATTATGCTGAATACAGATTGTGAGCTCTGCAAGTCGTCCCTTGCCTTAATGCTGTTAGCATATTTTAGCACTGGCAACCAAACGAAAGAAACTTGAATGTTCCTGCTTGTTATTTTTTAGGAAAAAAAAGATGGCTTGTGAAGAAATGTGAAGTTACGGGGGTTTTTTAATGTTTGTATGCTGGTTTAGGATAGGAGAGCATCACACAGAGTTTGGTGGCATTTAGTAAAATTGATTAGAGATCATTGAGACACTGACTTGTTTGATGATCACTAGAATGAATTTTGACCCTTGGTGGCTAAACCATTGTTGTCTGTTCTAAAACTTAGGGAAGGAAATGTTTGAGTGTTTCTTAGCTACCAAATACCTGATTCTTTTGGGTCTCTGAGAAGTAATAATTTAAAAAAAAAAGTGTTCTGAACTTAGCTGTGGCTCTTCATACTAAATAGTAACTTGGCTCATCTCATCTCAAAACTGGAAGTCGTGGGCTCCCGTGAAAGCAGAAGATCTGTGCTTCTGCCCAGATGTGCTCCTTTTTGCCTTGTGCATTTTCCCTGTGCAATAACATTCCTGCCTGGCCGTGGCACTGAGCCCGGGCTCGGGAGACGTTAGAAGCTCAGCTTGTGGTGGCTTTGCCAGGGGCCACGCTCCAGCCCTTCACGCCGTTGGCAGCGGCAGCAGAAGACATGCGAGCGGTTGTGGTGGGTCAGCCACTAGAGGGGAGACAAGAGCTGCGTTATGTTGATGTCTGTTACCACGGAGTGCCAGCTACGATGATGTCTATGGAAGCGTTTGCAGTGTGCAGTGGAAATATCTGACCTAATCTGGATCCTCTGGATGCTGGGAGCATCCAGCGGTGGTTGTGTGAGGTGTAGCATGGGCTGATGATACTGGTTCTCTTCCTCAAGGAATGTCGTGCTTCTGGGGTGAATGGTGTCCCGTTACAAGTTTAGATATAGCAGAAACGTGTCTACGCTTTGACTGCGCTGGAGTGTCTGTGGGTTTTCTGCATGTGAACTTGCCTGAGTGTCACTGTGGACAACCTCCCTCTAACCTGGCTTGGACAGGTGTGAGCCCGGCCTTTGTGCTGGTGTCCAAATTCACTCCTATGTCTCTGTGGTGGAGTTTTTTTTTTGCTGTGAACTTGGCACAGCCTCCCTCTTACCTGGCTTGGATGAGAGTGGGCCCAGCCTTGGTGCTGGTGTCCAAATTCACTCTTATGTCTCTGTGGTGGAGCTTTTTTTTGCTGTGAACTTGACAAAAGCAGGAGGCCATAAGTTCGTTGTTTTATTCTCACATCTGTAGATGACTATGGTATGCTCATAGATTGTTTTAATTGGAGTTGAAGGGGGGGACAGGTGGATGGTAGTCATTGGCTCAAGACCTCAAAAGTTGAAAGAAGTCTCTTTCCTCTCTTCTTGGTGGCTTGAATCATAAAATGGTTAGAGCTGGATGGGACCTTAAAGATCATCGACTTGCAACCCTCCTGCCATGGGCAGGGACACTTCCCACTAGACAAGATTGCTCAAAGCAAATCCTTGAACACTTCGAGGGATGGGGCATCCACAACTTCTCTGGGCAACCTGTTCCAGTGCCTCGCCACCTTCACAGTAAACAATTTCTTTCTAGTATCTAATCTAAATCTCCCCTCTTTCAATTTAAAAGCATTTCCCCTCATCCTATCACTACATTCCCTGATGGAGAGTCCCTCCCCTGGGTCTTCTTCTGTATGAGCATATGCAAAATTTTTTCCAGTAATGGTGATTTGGCACATAGATTTACCATAATTTTTTTCATCCTCCTCTAGGGGATGGCTACGTTGAACTTAAACTTAGTGATGGTGATGGGCAGACTGGGAAGTATCCTGTGTGGAGAGGTGCAGGGCTGAGAGGAGGTGTGAGAGCTCCCAACTGGTGAGTCCTCCACATCAAGGTGAGGTTTCCCCTCCCCCAGGTGAGGTTTGGGGATGGGCAGTGCAGGAACCACCTGCTTTGGATATTGGTGTGATGTGTTATGGCAGTGCTGTAACTTTTGTCTTCATGTGAGCCTAATTTTGTTAAAAGTGATGTCAGAGTCTTTTTAATAAGACATTATGATTTTGGCTTCAGTTTTGAGTTTTCTTACTCTCTTACGTGCATGTGTGAAATGCAAAGCATATTTAATGAGCGAATACTTCAAATGCTTCCAAATTAATTAAAAACAGTTCCACATCTGGAAGAAATCCAGTACCTTTCATGGATGGCTTCAACTTCATGGTTTTTCTCTCTTGTGAGAAGCCCTGTGAATATCCCTGTGTGGATGCTTGTGAAAGCCAGAGTGGCCAAATCCAGGCTTATTTTACAAAAGAGAGAGAGATCTAAAGCCCACAGAGATCAATGGGATCTTGGTCTTTATTCCAACAGACTTTGGATAAAACCTAATAATATATATAATATGATATGCCTATGCGTGGTCAGGTGTTTTCAGGGTATCCTGTCTTAAAGGTATCTGTGCAAGTCTTAATTAAAATGTGTTTTTTTTCTCATGGTTCATCTGCTGTTTAAATCTATGCAGATTTCAGTGGGGCTTGAATTAGGCACAACAAACAAAAAAGCATTTTTATAAGGAACTGTTTTTTTCTTTTCCCTCCTCTGTCCCCACAAGTAAACAAAATGATCAGATTTTTCTCTATGGGAATGTTGTGATTTAAACTGACACAACTAAGTGACCTAAAGATAGGCTTATTGCATAGATAAAAAATGCAGGGTTGGGTTGTTTGAACTTCATTAGCATCAGAATAGGAAACGGCAGGGCGAGTTGGCTGAGGTGGCCATGCAGAACTGGGGAGGCTTGTTCTTTGGAAAGCCTCCGAGCTGGGAATTCTTTTCTGAGCCATAAATAAATAAATCTGTGTCCCGAGCAATTAATGAATACAGAAGTCTGGGCAACTTTAAGCTGTTTGGGATATTTAAAAAACCCATATGGTGCTTTTGATAGCGTTGTTGATTTCCATTTCCCCCCCTATTATTTCCATTTTAAGGTGGGGTTTTTTTTGACCTTCTTTAATTTTGCTGAAAGACGTTGATGACAATGTTTTTGCTCGTGCTCTTCTGTGAAACTGCTGTTAACTCCCACATCAGTTTTGGCGTGTGTTGCACCAAAATGCTGTCCCTGAAACTTTTTGGTCTTCCAGATGGAGATCAGGATTTCACACAGCTTAGTGCTTCGAGTACCTCATCTTTGGAGTTGTCCTCTAGCTGCTTGTGCTGCTTACTCCAGTGATGCCAAGGAAATTATCTTGCAGTGATCCTACTGTGAATGTGTATAGAGCTTTTCTGGGGGATCTCAATGTGTTTTACAGACCAAAACTAATTATACCTCACAACATTCCCGGCAGCCAGATAAGCATGAGCCACGTAAGTAAGCTAAAATAGAGAGAGGTGAAGAGCTCAACTTTCCCATGAGAGGGAACAGTGATGTTCCTGTTGAATGGAGTTACAGGGGCTTTGCACCTCTGGAAACGAGGCCACTGGTGACTTAGCCAGGAGAGCTACCTTTTTGGTGACAGACTTTGTGGAGGCAGTTAATATTTGCAGTTCTGCCTTCAAGTGTCTGTCTTTGAAAAATCAGACTAGTTCAGGGTCCCTCAACGTTTCCTTGCTGGTGAGTTCTTGGGGTGTCTGTATACGCAACAGCATTCTGGAAGGTTATTGAAATGTCCCCTTACCCTTCTAGACTTAATTTTTCCGAATTAACCAGCTTTGGTTGGCATCGTAACTTTTAAGTATCATTTTACATTAAGCAGAAAGTGCCTAGCTAAGGTGCATCAGCTCTCGCAGCACTGACAGGTTTTGACCCTTGCTGGGTTTGATTTTGTTGGTGTAGTGTTTCTAGGAATTCCAGCTCTCGTGGCTTTTGAGAGAGGACTGATATTCTCAAGATTGCTGCTGTGGTTACAGTTGGTTGTAGGCAAAAGGAAAAAACAGTGCTGCTGAAGTGGATGAGCTGGAAGTATAGGAAAATGGAGTGGGAAGGAGAAAGTTCAACTACTTAACTGCTTCAACTAACACAACTGCTTCAAGGAGTTCTACTTGAAGTAAACTTGATTTTGTGACTACTTCAAGTAAAATTTTCTTTTTTGTTTTCTAAAGGCAAACTAAAATTTTTAGCCAGTCTGGTAACCCATTTATGAAATTATAGAGGGGTTTAAAGAAAGCAATCGAAAGAGAGATCTAAGGAAGCATCAGATAATTATGGTACTGTGAGGGAGATTTGTAGATATAGTGACACAATGCAGAAATTGCCATTATGACATGCTGTACAACTGGGATATATTGACAAAGAGAGAGAAAAAAAGGAGTAGTGAGAGAAAGCTATGGCCCTAATTTCTATAGCTTTTTAAGAAAACATCTTAGGCATAGGAACCGACTGAAAAGGTTAATTGGGCAAGATCAGTTATTGTGGTGTGTGAAAGTGAGCTTCAGAGCTTGAGAGGAGAAAGCACCAGACAAAGCAGCGAGGAGTTTCATGAGGTGAAGCTGTTTGTGGTGGTGAGAAATAAGGATCAGCCCCATGCCAGTCTGGAAGAGAGGAGGTGTAAGAAAAGTGAGAGAACACTGAAGATGTGAGCGTTGTTTCAACGATGCTAGATCCCCCCAGAGCTGCGTAGGTGGAAAGAGAAGGGCAGATAAGTTGCCTTTGGATCTGCTCATGAAGGCAATGAGTGTTACAGAGGGAAAGGAATAAAGTTTGTGAAAACTAAAGAGACAAGGTACAAAAGAGGAGGCAGCATGAAGATGATGGAGTTTTTTTTACCAAATTAGAACAGTGCCTGAGAGCATCTAAAAAAGCGACAGAGTTGTATGTGCCGCCGGGCAGGAGCTGGCAGTTGGGTTATTCTAGCACTTGGCTATCTCTGCCTGAGGCCACGCTGGAAATACTATGTGTAGCTTAGGCTATATCTGCTTACATAAAGGGTGTTACAGTCATGGAAAAAAATGAGCCATAGGGAATGTAAAGGTCACAGTGAAAGATTACTGGGGCATCTGATGGAAGAAGCAGGGATGTTGAGGTATGTGCTTCCATGAAGCTGTCACTCGTACTGGAAGGGAGGAATACCAGAGTTCATCCATGAAGTGCTTGGGTAGTTGAACTTGGCTGGAACTGCTTTATAATCAGTGGTTGTTGGGTGGAATAAGCTGCCACAGAAATCAGGAGAATAAATGAATGCTTGCTGAAATAGAGCCTAAAATCCAAGGATTTGGCGCAATGATCTAAGTGCTAACTCTAAAGAGCAGGAGTTAATTTTTGCATTGGCTTCCTACTGAAGACGTGCCTGTCTTCCTAGGAAAAAACCCTGAGAAAGAGCTGTTGATATTGAAGCATAAGTATTTGTTTTTAAATTAATTGTAATAACGTGGGCATGAGTCAGTTTGTGTTAGCGCTTAACACTAATGAAATGTATTTCAGTCTGCTGGGCTCCGGAGAACAGCGGTTTCAGTATTTCTCCTATTGCACATCTGAGTTTGTTGAGAAATTGGAGCAAAGGACAGCATCTTTGCTTCATTTGTAGCTCGTTATGCAGTTCAATTAGTGCCCATCATTACAGATTTCTGAACAGCTCTCACATAGGTGAATACAGGCTTAGGGAAATCCGCAACTCTGCAGAGGAACTCTGTAACTAGATGCTAAGAAGGGGCTGTTCATACAGGGCGGACAAAAGGGTTCTTTATGCAAAAGTAGCTTGTTAGCTTTTTTGTTTTTAAGCTGTAGCATGTCTAAGTGATCAGGGTGTCACACACTAATAAACTGACCAGTCCCACTGGAATAGACATTCTTCGTGGTGATTTAGAAGGTGCATTTATACAGTAGTCTCCAACTTCATTACTACACTGTTTCCTTGGATACTAAGCATTTTGCATATAATTATGAGAGGGACGTGAACAATGCTTGGTGTTTCTAATGGTTTTAATAAAGTTTTTCATATTACTTGGTTTAGTGATTCTCTTTTTTCCTTGAGTTTTCTATATCAGAGAGGAAAAACAAAAGAAAGTGATTTTTGTCAGCTAATTTGCACAACTTCTTTTGAGCCAGGAACAGGTTGGTTGTTTTTTTTTTTTCATCAAGTGTGGAAATCCTGCGTGCTATTTGTGGAATTATGTTACTGAATGGGTTGTAAATAGGAGTTGAAGTGCTACTATTCATTGCAACATCAAATTCACACTGTTTGGGAACAATCTTACAATAGTAAAGAAAAAGCTGTTTAAATGCTGGGCAGTAAACAAAATTTGTTATGGGTGTGAAAGCATTTAAATACTTCATGTGTCTATTTAAGACTTGGGTATTTTGATAGTGTTCAGTATGTTTCTCGAAGGTACTTTCTGCTCTTTACACACCATCTTGGTTGCCTCAACTCCGGCTGTTGTTTGATAAACAGTTTGAGCTGCCATGGACATGGAAAGGATCCCTCCCGCCTGCCCCAGGCACCCGTTCCCATCTCCCTCCCTCCCTTTTGTTCGCAGGCATATTTGCAGTCGGGTATCTCAATCCCTGGTGAGAACAAAATCCACAGAAAATAAAAAAAAAAAAAAAAGGAAGAAAAGGGGAAAAAAAAAGCGGGTGGAGGGTGGGAGGAGGAGAATGAGCCCAGGACAGGTGGCTTATCCTGCCATAAAGGGATCACCAAGCTGTGGCATGAAATGACTGTGCCTGAATATAATAGGTCTTTGCTTCAGTTGTAGAGTGTCTGCAGCTCTTGGAGAGAAGTTGGTGGGAGGATCAGGCTCTGATGCCTGGGCCTCGTACAGTGATGTGCGGAGATGTGCAGAGATGTGCGGTGACACGTGGCAGGTTGTGGCCCATCGCCGGTCCTGCACGTGAGCGTGGAGCTCTGTGCGGGTTACCCCCACAGCACAGCACAGCACACAGCGTGGCTGCTTGTGCCGCGTTCCGCAAAGGGTGCTTTTACACGCACTTGAGGAATGTCAGTTCAGGAGCACTATTTTTGCATGTCAAAAAAAATATTAATGCTTTCGTATTCTTTGAGACCTCATTGGACCTTAGGATATCCCCTAGAACCACAGCAACAAGGATTTAAGCTCTTAAATGACTCTAACTGTCACAGGCTGAGTAGTTCCATGAGGTATGAGGGCAGCTGAGCATGGTGAAATGGGCTGTACGTGTGTGTGTGTACACCCCCACTCACAATGGAAATATGCTCACTTACTAAAAGCGTTTTTTAAGTTTGAACCATTTTTTTTTAGTGTTAAAAGAACTACTTTATGCTCCAGATGATACTTTTTCTTCAGAGAAACATTATATTGTGTAGTTCATTTAATAAAATAAAATCATTTTTTCCAAAAGCCACACAATACAGAATTTAATACAGTAGCATTGGAACATAAATTCTAGGGATGGATGGGAGATGGCTCTTTTACAGTACACTCAGTTTTATTGCAGTCCTCATACTGGCTTACATATGCCAAAAGCAATTGAGAGCCTTTTTTATAAAAGTGGTATAGAAATATATTTTAGCCAGATATTTTCTTCTTATGCATAATAGTTTCATAAGTGAGACATGCTTCTTTTTTTTCCCTTCTGTATGGACTCATAATTTTGCTGGGTTCTTTTTGGTAAGCTGATGCATTTATAACTTTAACTTTCTTGCCCTATACTTTCATCTTAAAAATGCAGAGGAAACAGATAGTAAAACTTCCTGAAGTTATTACTTATGGCTTTAATCTTTTACTTGATGCTTTCTGACATGATTTTTTTTTTTTTTTTTTTTTTTTTTTTTAGCCTTTCTGCAGATTTGCAGGGGTCAGACTGAAATGGCAGCTGACTTTCAATCAGAGCATATTGGAACTTGAGGAAGAACAGCTATATGCACAGCACCTTGGTCTGTGAAACTTCATTTTTAATTGAGGTTTTAAATTCAGCAGCATCGAGCCTCACTGGACGTGAGCTAGCAGTTATTATTTAGGCTGAAGTCCTTTTATTTCGGGGGAGCAGCTTTCCCCATCTCTTGCCCAAAAAGAAAAAGTGGGAAAATGCTGAACATGTGGCTGAAGGGGGGGACAGGGTGTAGGTTTGCTTCTGTGGGATGCTCTAAGAGAGAAAGTCCTCATGCCTTTGCCCAGGGCAGTCCCCGTACCGGCACAGCACCTTTGGTGTGGGGCAGGAGTGCTGGAGCAGCTCAGCACAGCCACACCTGGATTTTGGAGGTACAGAGAAGGATGAGGTGGGATGATATGGGGTTGCTGGCATTGCTTCCTGCCATCCTGGTGCATGAACAGAAAATGTGGAACCAGTAGAATTCCAGGGACGTGGATCAGCAGCTTGGGGAGATGTGACCTGCCCTGTTTATTGGCAAGCACTAAGTTCGATGTTCAGCATCATGCACTGCAAGGTGTCCACCTTGCTAACAAATTCTCTGCTTGTCAAGCATGTAAGGAACAGGGTGGCTCCCATTAGGAGGATTTATCTGCTGGGGCTGTGGGGAGTCGGTGTGACACCACTGCAGCATGGGCTCTCATCAGGAGGGGAAAAAACCAAGGACACTGGCAGCAAACCGGGGTGAGACACGATGAATGTAGTCAGAGGGACCAGGCCTGACCCTGTCCCATGTGTTTGCGTGATTTACCCCAGCCAGCGTTTGGTGTGCATGCCACATTTGCTTTTTGTCCAGAAGTTGAGAGAACAGATTTGCAACTTGACCTTGGGTTGCAGATGATCCTGACTCCAGGAGAGCAAATGGAGAAGGGGAAGGCATTAAGAGATGCGCCTGTTCTTCCTGGCAGCTACCATTTTCAACAACATAACGGAGTCACAATACTGTTGTTGTTGTGGAGTTGTTGTTGTTATTATTATTAGCCCTGCCTTAGAATCATAGAATTGTCTAGGTTGGAAGCAATCAGTTCAGTCTAGTCTAAGCTTTAAGATCGTCTAGTCTAGTCTTCCTGGTTTCCGTTTCATGGTCAGTGTCTCCAATTAACTTTTCAAGATCTAGATGTAATTTTGAACACTGTACCCAGATTCCTGAACTGTGAATAAGTGATGAGTTTTGAATGGTAGCCATTACAACGGTGGTGATAAATGACCCTCTGTTTTGGAAATTTAGCCCTGTAATGCTGGTGATCATTGCTTTGAAGGGAAAGTTTCCTGCCCCAGTGAGAGTTGGCAGCTGAAGTATGTGTGAGGGAGTGTCTCCTCTGGGGCCTGGAGCAACGGGCTTGAGCCATTTGTGCCTGTTTCACCTGGACATGGGCTGAAAGTGTGCACTTACCTGGTGTTCAAATATGTGTGAAAACGAGGGCAGTGCTGTCAGGGCAGACGAAGGCACTTTGCAGTTGAAGCTTTTCTGACAGCCAGCGGATGTGGGTGCTTCACGGAATTATAGAATCATAGAATTGTCTAGGTTGGAAGGGACCTTAAAGATCAGCTAATCCAACCATCAACCTAACCTTGATAAAAATCACTACACCATATTCCTAAGGACTACATCAACCCATCTTTTGAACACCTCCAGGGATGGTGCCTCAACCACCTCCCTGGAAAGCCCATTCCAATGCCTGACAACCCTTTCAATAAAGAAATATTTCCTAATATCCAACCTGAACCTCCCCTGGCACAACTTGAGGCCATTGTCCCTTGTCCTGTCTCCCGTGACTTGGGAGACGAGACCGACCTCTGCCTCTCTACACCCCCCCTTCAGGTAGTTATAAAGCATGATAAGGTCTCCCCTCAGCCTCCTCTTCCTCAGACTGAACAACCCCAGCTCCCTCAGCCTCTCCTCATAAGTCTTACTCTCCAGACCCCTAACCAGCTTCTTTGCCCTTCTCTGGACCTGCTCCAGCACCTCAATGGCTTTTTTGTGGTAAGGGGCCCATCCTGTATCCATAAGGATTTCAGGGGGCAGATAACATAGATAGCAGTCTGCTGTGGAGTAGTTACTGCTTCCCAGAGTGGCTGGTGGTGAGGCTTTCCGTGCAGCCCAGGCTGCTGTGCTTGTTTAAAATTCCTTTCATGGAAAAAGGGCAGATCGTAGATCTGTAAGGCTGTTTTCCCTAGTTTTCCATGCGGGACTCCTGCAGATATTTGAGGGAACTGCATGATTCTCCCAAGGGGAGCTCTGTTAGTGAAGAGAGCTAAAAAAATATATTTATTTTTTTTTAATTTTGTATGATTTTGACATACGAAACTGGCTCATAAATGTAATGCGCCTCTTTCTGAGGTTCTGCCTCTAATGCCAGATATTGAAAAGGCACTTTTCCAAGGTGATTATCGAAACTCTGTGTTAAGAAATACCTCATTTAGTCTAGCATATGCTGATTGCCATGAAGATATTTTCAACAGATAACTGAGCAGTGGTGTCTGTCATTCTCCAGGACATAAATAACTGCTGGACTGTAGATGTCTGTGCGGCTAACTGACGGCTTATGGGTAACCTCTTTTCTGGCACAGAAATAATGGGTTGTTTGTTCTTCCAGTTGAAATCCTGATGTGTTTTGATGTTTCTGATTTACATTTTTAGCGCTGTTCCTGATACCGTCCAGTGTTCTGGGAATGGTCTTTAAACCTAATGTTTATTTTGGAGCGTTGGTTTTCCAGCAAACAAATATGTAATTAGCAATTAATGGTTTTGCTATAAATAAACAAAAGCGGAGAGTTCAGCTTTAAATAGTGATCTCTGCTCTGTGGAGCTTTTAACCGGGCTGTGCCTGCAAAGTTGGACCTTTCCAAACACGCAACACACTTTGAGGAACTCCCAGCTGCGGTGACTGAACTGGGCGAGTTGGAAAGCTGAAGCCACAGTGGTTTCAGTTAATCTTCGGTTAGCTAAAAAAGTGGTTATCGTCTCAAATAACTATGCCTGTGCCAACCATTGGAGGGGGGCAGAAGGGTCATGGTTTCAATATGGGTAACTCATCTGAATGCGGTGGGAGTTTCAGCATGCAGAAGACTTTCAGTGCTGTGCTTTTCCCTCGGTGGCTGCTCGCCGGGGTGCGAGTGCCTGGTGGAGATGGAACTGGAGGTGCGACCAGAGGCGGGACCAGAGGTTCTTCTGTGCAGCCAAGGCGGATCTCTCTGTCTGAACACCACCAGCACTCCCCTGTGTGTGTCAGAATTAGCATGTTATAATATCCCATGCAAAGTATTTGGATTGAGCACCTTGTATGGATTCAGGTATTTCTAATGCAGATAGTGGTCCAAGGCCAGCTTTGATGGAAAGCTTTCTTCCTTGCAGTGCTTTGGTCTTAGCACATGGGCTGAAAAGGAAATGTCTGGGTTTCTGTTGTAACTTTATTTGGTTTAAGGCTGACTCCATCTACTTTTTTGATTTCCACATGATTTCTGAACCATGGATTCCACTTACCTGAGAGAAACTGATGTATTTGATCTGCTGTATCCATGCGTTGCTTCTTACTTAGGCAGGTTAACCATTTCCATGGCCTGAGCTGGATATATTTTGAAAAAGTGATGGCAATAGCCTTTCTCTTAATGTTGCCTGTTTGAGCAAACTGCAACCTTTCTGATTTTTTGCACAAGAGTATTTAGAAAGCAGAAACTGTATTCATCAATGATTGTTTTTCTCTGGGTTTTTTTTTGTGGTCTTAGGCTAGGTCCAGATTTTCAGAGACTACTTCATCAGGGAGCCAATGGGAGGCAGTTTTTTAGGAGTTGTCTTTCAGAAAGGTGGTTGCTCTGCTGTGCCTGGGAGTCAGACCTGTGTAGACATCGCCAGTTGGTTATAGACACATGAAGTGAGTTGCTCCAGAAGCAGAAGCAGCTCTGTGTTAGGCTGCAGCACAGCAGTGGGTGCCAGTGCCCTGCAGATTCCTACCCTATTGGAAGAAAAACGAGCACTGCTAAGTCTAAGTTTCATTCTCAAATCTCAAACTTGTTGAGAATCTCAATCAAAATATTTGCTCCTTGCACTTCAAGCACGATCTCGCTCTATTGCTATGTGTCACAGCCATCTTGAAGAGAAATAGCATTGTAAAACCAATAATCCAGTTCCTAGCCTCAAGAGAGATTTTTTTTTTTCTTTTTTCTCCAGAATCATAAGATTTAGGTATTTCTCAAGTGGTTGTTCTGTTTATTTGTGTTCTGCTTTTTTTTTCTTAATGGAGCCTGGATGCATCCATATGTCTTCTTCTGAGACTTCTTCCTGGATTGCTCTGGCAATTCCATTTTCTCAGGTCACTTTTCTCAGGTGCCTGCGTGGACCGAACACCATGATTTTATGGTAGAAACTAGAGGATGAACAACCCCTGGCAAACTTCTGGAGAATGAGCCTGGCATTCTGTGGGCAAGAAAATGCCTCTCCCGCTATGGGTGGTATGTGTCACTGTGCTGGTTATGTGGACATGTCCCTTGGTGATGGCTCACCAGCCCTCGGCTCACCTCACCCACCAGGGTGCTCTGTTCATCTGTCCCCTGGCTGTGCCTTCTTGTTCCTATTGACTTGGTCCATGCCTGCCTTTTCAGCACAAACCTGCCTTTTTAGCCACTGTAGGAAGCAATCCTCCCGAGACCACCTCTGTCAGTCAGGGAATCGTGTTGAAACAAACCCTCAGTTGGGCTTATCCCGAGGTCTGGTGTGGAGCGAAATGCTTTATCCCACAGCTCCTTTGTAAAATCCTTATGGGACTGTCATTACTTTGACTTTGCATCTTATAATTATAGAATCGTTTGGGTTGGAAGGGACCTTTAAAGATCATCTTGTCCAACCTAATAATCTTTTCCCATGGTGTCCGTTTTTATATGGGGCTTTTGTATATTCATCTCTTTTTCAGCCACCCTCCTTTTGCCCATTTATAAAAGTCTGGACCGCTTGAGCTGCCCTACCTCCACACACAGAGTGTCATAGGGAGATATATAGTATTTTTTTTGCTCTGAGAGTAGCAGCTTACCCCAGTCCTTACACCTGCATACCTATTATGGCCCTGGAAACAGTAGTTGTAAATCTCGTTGACTTCTTTCTTACTATAAACTATATCCAAATAGTTTATACAAGCCTGTGCAAGCTGTCAGAAGGAGTATGTGCAGTATCCCGAACACAGAGCAGACCGGCGGCAGACTAGCAGGAATGGGTTTGCAGGAAAACTACCATGGAATCGTGTCTGTTAGCAGGGTGGGAACTGAGCCTTGCGTGGGAAAGGTGGAAGATGCTTTTTTGGCTGCAGGGACACCACATTTGCATCAGTGCTGTGCCACGGCTCTCGTAGTGCTTATCCACTGCAGCATTTCACTGGGGGTTTTAAAAAATAGAGATTGGATTGCTGTAGGTTTTTTTACAAAACACTCTCTGGTCTCAGTTGTATTTACAACTTTCATTATAGTAAGGGTAACGTTTGGAAAGAGCCAGGTTGAATTGCCCTGCATAAATCCCGCTGGAGTCCCCATGCAGGGATCCTGCCTGCTGGTCCTCGGCATCTCTCGGGTGTGTGAGCAGAGCCTTTGCCCCCGATGTCCAGGGGTGCAGCTTGATAAAGAACTGGCTGCTTGGGGGGATCCACATTTACATGTGGTGAAGGGAGAGCTGGGGAAAGACCAGTAGTGACAGGAGTGGGACTCAGCAGTCCTGGACTTTTTACGTGGACGTTGTACCTAGAAAGAGCTTTCATACCAGGGCTCCTTGGATGGGGGTCAAAGTAGATTTATGAGATAAACTTAAGGAGGGGGAGGGGGTGGGTGGTGGAAGCGCCAAGTAAGCAGGAAATAGTATCCTTGCGTGTGTTTCATAAAGATGCACGTAGACCCCATGAAAGTGACTGGCTCATTTTGAAACTGCCCCAAAGCTTCCGTATTTTACAGTGATTAAGAAGCAGGAGCCTGGGGGGATTGGAAATACACAAAGCATGAAAACTGGATATCAGTCTTTGTTTCCCTTGGGGCAGACCACCAAGGGACAAGCTCAAATCCCTTGTAAGGTGGCTCCCAGGAATTCCCTTTTGACAGATCTCACATGGGGGCAAATTATTCCTCCTCTCTCCCCCCGACCATTTCCCAAGCCACATTTCATCCTCGGGGGTGGGTGGGGGGTGGGGTGGGGGGAGGGAGAGACCGACAGACCCTTTGCACCCTCTCCCCAGGAAGACAAATGAAGCCTGGCTCCTGCTCGCAAGTGGAAGGATTTGCTGATGAACTGATACTTGGCAAAAATGGGTGGTGTATGGAAAAATCCCCAGCACCTGCTAGCAAAATAAAGTTATTCATAACATACGGCTGGGTGGCTAAATCTTCACTTCCTAGGGACGGCCTGGAATTACACTTGCTACATGCTGAGCGGCCTTTCTCCTGTGTGAAATTATATGCAGGCAGCAGGAGGATTTGCAGCTCTAAGGAAGGTTAGGATTTATAGCGCTGTCTCTTGCAAGGGCTTACTCCGCAGAAATGGTCATTTTGTCTTCATCTTCTCTTTTTTGTGATAAACACATCATGATATAATCATATACATGGAAAATGATATCTTTGTGCTCATCGGGGAGCTGGTAGCCCCATGAATATATCCCCTGTTGTAAATTTGTCGGTGTCAGTCAGGTTTTTTTTTCCCTCCTGCCTAGAATTGAATACACATTTTAAACTCATTTCTGTGTGGTACAAATTCTAAATTCTTATTCTATATTCTGATTTCTTCTCCTGGCTAGCAAATTGTTAGTCTTTCCTCGCTGGGTGGCTTATTGTGGAGTATAGCTCAAGGAACATGTCTGAGTGGAGGAAGTGCTAGAGGAAGTTTTAATGTGCTTTTTTTCCCTATTCTCATTTGACAACATGCTAAATAATACTTCAATAATGATAAATGATGTGCAACGAGGGGAAGGTATCATCCTATGATTCTATAAAATCCATGGCTATGTCTAGTCTGTGCAAGAATACAAAATCAGAGAATCTTCATGGTTAGAAGGACCTTTGAGATCATTGAGTCCAACCACACAAAAAAAAAAAACAAACAAAAAAAAATCCCAAAACCCCACAACTTGGTCTTTAAACTCCTAGGTCGATATCTTTCATGTGCCTTAAATATGAATTTGGAAGAGTTTTTCATATTTCTGCACTATGAAAAAGGCTTCTTCCAGGAGAGGGCACTGACCTACATGGGCTCCCACCTCCTTGTTGAAATACTGACGACAAATTGTGAAAAACATTTTTTCCTATCACTGATGTAGCTTCATGTAAGCCATTCATAATAGAATCATAGAATCATCTAGGTTGGAAAGGACCTTCAAGATCATCTAGTCCAACCATCAACCTAACTCTGACAAAAAAAA
>JAOTQQ010000001.1:195978630-196037828 GCA_026546715.1 Gallinago undulata | reverse complement strand
ATCATAGAATCATCTAGGTTGGAAAGGACCTTCAAGATCATCTAGTCCAACCATCAACCTAACTCTGACAAAAAAAACATCACTAAACCATGTCCCCAAGCACCATGTCAACCGATCTTTTGAACACCTCAAGGGATGGTGCCTCAACCACTTCTCTGGGCAGCCCATTCCAATGCTTGATAAGCCTTTCAGGGTAAAAATTCTCCCCTTCCTAATATCCAACCTGAACCTCCCCTGGTGCAACTTGAGGCTGTTTCCTCTAGTCTTGTCGCCTGTGACTTCGGAGAAGAGACCGACCCCCGCCTCTCTACACCCTCCTTTCAGGGAGTTGTAGAGAACAATAAGGTCTCCCTTCAGCCTCCTTTTCTCCAGGCTGAACAATCCCAGCTCCCTCAACCTCTCCTCACAAGACTTATGCTCCAGACCCCACACCATCTTTGTTGCTCTTCTCTGGACCAGCTCCAGCACCTCAATGTCTTTCTTGTCGTGAGGGGCCCAAACTGGACACAGTACTTGAGGTGGAGCCTCACCAGTGCTGAGTACAGGGGATAGTAAGTAACAACTACAAAGCAACCAAGAAAACTTTGTGATCTTAATTGCAGACTTTTTGCAGGTCCTTGTGGCCTGGTCATGCAAAGTTTTTGTGTCGGCAGATTGCTACTGGTGATAGAAAATAGCACTGAGAGTAAGAGGCTCCCTTCAGGGGCATGAATTTGCCTGTGTGACAAGCTTGTAGGTTTGGTGTTTTGATGATTACACCATAAGAATAGATAGGCTAATGCCAATGTTGACATTGTTTGAGTGAAAGGAAGGATTTACTTGTAAAACTGAGGTCACGTCTAACAAAACCAAGAGCTTCTGTTCCTGCTGCAGATGCATCACTTCATTACATACTAGTTAGACCTTGTATGCATGTGAAGTTAATGTTCTTCTGCTCCCTAAAAAATATCGTTATAGTTTAAAATATAAGTTTTTGCTGTAAAGCTGCTTATTTAATAGAATCAGCTACCCTTTGAAAGGGAACTGTGACAACTCTCCTGAGAAAAGAGGAATGATTTCAAATTGTAGTATTTTTCCATACCATGAGGTCCTGTCCACTCCCATCCTGTGTGAAGAGGTGCCTTGACTCTCAGAAAATTTATCATCTGAAGTTGAGAAACTGTTTTTTCTCCTCCCAGCCCAGAGGACCCTATAGGTAAGAGCTTCTCTGGGTCCGTGTGGTGAAGATGGAAGTTGTAGCACAGATTGGTTTCTTCTGTTCTTTCAAAGGACCTGTAAAAAGTCTTAACTTAAATATTGTATTAGCTAGTCACATTGCTTATGCTTATCTTGTAGAGCATAATTGGGCTTGGAGAATAAGTAAAGAGAGAGAAAAGTACTCTTTTCCCTATTGTGGCCTGCTAAAAGCTTATTCAGTCTGACTGCTGAAGACATTTACCTGCTATATTCCTTATATTCTTTAAAGGTCCTTTTGGCACTTCTTTAATATTTTCAGAGTTTACCCAAAAGGTATATGCATTATTTTCTTTTTCAAGTATTTTATGGTATGGAGATGTTTGGGATTAGAAGATTTAGCCTCGGGAGAGAGAATCAAACAAAGAATCCCACAGCACTTGCTTCATATCGGCACATTGAATTAGAGCCACGATTTGATGTGCAGGAATCCTGGCAGTTCCTGGGACTCGAGTATTCCTTCTCAGTCTGGTGGGGTGTTATGTTTGGATGCAGCCCAAACTGGAGGTTGCCAGAGCCAAGATGAGAAAAGGGAATGACGCTCATACCACTTGCAATTCCCCTAAGGAGCACCAGGCACCTACAGGTCCCTGCAGCTACTCTACAAGGTTTGGGTCACGTAGTTCGTCTTTGTTCAAGGAGTGAAGGAAAGTGACTGAGTTGAGAACTGAATGTGAAATTACAGAGTTCTCCATGATGCTCAAGTATTTTAAAGAGTATTAAAGACCAACACACACCGTTCTATTTCTCCATTCCTTCCTTCCCACTTCAAGACTAGATGATTTAATGTGAGCTAAAAGGAAAGATAATAGACCCCGTGCTTTGTGTTATCTCATCACCTTCTTGGGTCGTTAGAAGGAGATTTTGTTCCTTTTGTCTCTGCTCTTAGAACTATTTCTTTTCTTCAGACAAACCATGTTGAGCAGTACCAGAGGATTATTTTCGGTGTTTTTTTTTTTTTTTTGTGTAGCTCCTACCCAAACGTTTCAAAATCAAGCACATGTAATCACAGCCTTTCTCTTCACTTGAAACCATAACATTTTTTTGACAAGAAGTGCCTTTAAAGAAATGTCTCTTAATTTACGGTGGGTTGCTTTGTACTTTGTTTCTGTAACCTATCGCATTACATTTCCTGTGCATTGAGTATGTATGTATTATGAGCTCTTAAAAACAAATATCCCAGAAGAAAGGAATTCAGTAAATGAATAAAACATTCTTGGGTAGCCCAAGTGGCAGTTTAATAGCTCATCCATGGGGACTTTCAAATAATATAATGATGATGGCCATGTAAATATATAGATAGATGAATAACTTCAATGAGGAGCTTGTTACAACTCTGCATACCACATCTGAAATGAAATAAAACTCTGAAAATGCTGCCTCGTGAAGGTCCAATTTTTCCAGTGCCAACCCTGAAATTATACCTAAAAATACACAAACTGTGTGTTTGCGTATATGTATATATACATAACTAAAACATGCATTCACAGACACACACATACATACATATATATGTTGTTTTTACGTGGAATTTAGTGTTTCAGGACTGATCCTGATTGCACTGAACCACTAAAACTTTGTAGACTATTGACATGACTGGATTTACAGCAGTGTGTTTGAGATTAGGTCTTAGCCCTGGCTTTCTCTAAAAATAAATAGATAAATGGAATGGGAGCGTAAGGTTGTCATGTTATATTGCCTGGGATATACACAACTTTTTCATTAGGTTCCCCTAATCACATAGCTTTGTAAATATCTACTTTGATGCCTGTTTGCCATGGCAGAGCCTGTAACCTTGGGTAAGGCTAACCTGAAGGTAAGGTTTTAAATCATTTTTGCTTGTAGCAATGAAATTCTCAGGGAAACTGATTTCTGATTATGGGGAATCTGGAAACCTGATGTTGATGGCCATGAATGACGGAGAGAAACCAGCTCAGGCTGAACTGTGGTGTGGACAGGAGAAACTAGACCATCAAATGAGACATAAATAGGATAATATGATTCATTTCATGACTCCAAAGAGATCTATTTCTGGGAAGCTGCTGAGCTGCATTGAAATGAAATCTGAGTGCTCATATGAAACACGGTGTCAGTCTCCATTGTAAACCAGCAACAATTCACTTTCTCTTAGCAGTGGGGAGAGGCTAGTATTGCAGTATAGAGGGAGGATGCTGAAGTGCTCTTGGTGAAAGTCGACAACACAGTGATTTGTCTATAGAGTATTTTAATAATTCCACATCACAGAAGAGGCACAGCCCTTTATTTTGTTACCAGTTGAGTCTCTCTCATTAAAATTTCTCATTCCCCTTGGCTGGCTTTTCCTTGGCAGCATACCATATATCGGTTGTATTTTCTACTTGAGAGCATCATCTCCCACGCTAGGCTGAAGCAGCAGCATTTAGTGGCAGTACTCAAAGTGATCATATAAAGCCCCATGAAAATAAGGGACTTTGATATTTTCACACTGGTGGATTAAGTTGATGAATATTTGCTGTGCTGAAAAATAAGGTGCCACTGCTCTGATCTTTTAGCTGAGTGAAATGGCAACAACAATAAAAAAAATCTTTCCTAGCTGAAGTAGAAAATTTTCATCTTGGGTCTCCTGGGGGTCAACCTGAGCATGCGAAAAGCACAGGGAGACCTGGTCCCTCATGTAAATGAAGCATATTGGAGAATTTTGGATATTTGATGTATAAACTGAATGGGATGAGATTAATCATAGGACTCATATGATAAATGCACATCAATTGAATGGGTATATTCAGAAAATAAGATGCCACTTGAAGTTCTGTGGGGATTTGCCTGTTCCTTGGGAATGCAGGTCCAGGAGGTGATACAATCATACATTTTTATTTTCTTTTTAAAGAATTTCCTTTTTCTGTTTGTTGGTATAATAGAAAAGAAAATAAGAAAGAAACAAAACAGGGGGATAACTGTGTGTGAAAATAAGTGTATTGAAAGATGAGTGCCTTGACAAACACTTGGGAGAATTGATCAAATTGATTAATGTGTTAAGCAATGGGATATAGAGTGTGGGATCAGGAAGTTAAGTGTTTTGTGTGAACATTATAACATCAGAGCAATAAATTGATTATCTTTAGTACTTAAAAGTGCAATAGTCATTCAGTTATATTGGAAGTGATAACTAACATGAATTCATATTCCAAAACTTGCGTATAATTTATAAATCTCCTAGGGGATGTTGAAATCATGTCGGAAATTTAAATTAACCCCTGTCATTATCGACAACTTTTCCTATCCTTTTCCACTCTGTATTCTAGCTTGGAGAAAACTACATTTTCAAGCAGCTTTTAAATGACAATGAGAACAATGTATGTGTTCAGTGGGTCTTTCAATAATTGCCTTTTAAATTGATTTTTATGATTTTCACGAATAGCAGTGAATGTGCTCTGTAACAAAGAAGCTTATTCACACTGCTTCACTGTAAGCTCCTGCCTTGTTTCCTCAGGCTCCTTCCTTCTCCCTTCAATGGGAAACAATAAGTGGGACCTGTCTCCCAGCTTCTGCAATCTTCAGCCAGTGTCTCCTCTCACCCTCTCTCTAACTTCCCAATTATGTCCCTGAAGTGAGGCACTGGGGCTGTTCCACAACATGACTGTACGGAGGAACTCCAAATCTTCCCCAAATGGCTGCTTATTAATTACATTTGAATACTTACATTTATAATGAGCCTTTTGAAATAAATGGAAAAGCTCTCACTGTTTTGAGGTGGCTGGAGTGGGACAGACTGGATTGAGTCGAACTGCCTGTGATGAAGCCTAGTACCTTATTTGTAGCCAAATTCTGCTTGGGGTTGCCAAAGTGAAATGTGGTGTAAGATGGAATTTACTCCAGCTGAGCAAGGATGCATTTACACTCTTGATGGTCTGGGTGGCTCGTTAGCAGCAGGACAGGCAGTAGATTGGAGGGGATCTTCACCTTTCTTAGGCTGGGATGACAGTAGTACCCAGAGAATGGAACATTTATTGGACAAACAAGAAAAAGTGTTTATATGTGGCCTCACTTATGGTGTGTAATCCAGTGTATTTGGTGGAAAGTAGTGATGATAATTACAGATGTGTTATGGTACGTATGCAGAGGCAGAGTTAAATCCTGCAGGCTATCTCAGCTGTGCTGTCTCCTAACCTGAATCTTCACTGGGGAGCTTTTCCGAACAGTTTTATTTTCTTCATTGTATTTTGCCTTTTCTCAGTATCTGGGTATGTGTACACATATGTATATGTGTATGCATTTAATTAGTTATAGTTCTTCCTTAATTTTTTTTTTTTTTTTGGAAGGTATCTGTAATTAGAGTAATGTCTGGGTAGTGACATTTATATACTATTTGTTCTTGGTGTCTCAAATTTCATCCATTGTGTGATCTTTACTAACTATCCATAAAAAGATTGATAACGTGACTGTTACAGTGCTACATACATAATGAAAATACTGTTTTCTTTCTAAACATTGGGACTAAAAATGCGTTTTCCAATGTGCTCTGAAAGCAAACAAGTTTAGGCTTAGTTGGAGCTTCTAGTAAATAAAAACAATAATTTCTGTGTGTGGTTCATCCGCTTACATAAACTTATTCAAATGTGTGTGCCTGTTTATAATTTTTTTACTGTGATTATTATTCTGGACTGTGTCTGTGTGAGTGTAGATTTGGAAGGGTCTAATAGGGTTTTATGTTAAAAAAGAGTATATACATGCATATATGTATTTATGCACATGCACACGTATTACACTCTCGCACACATATAAAAATATAATCCAAAACTGGTGCTTTTGTGAGTGTGTGTATATAGTTCTCCCTTTCTCTTTTCTTAAATAAGCAGTGACTTGTTACTGCATATATTTTATTTTTAATTAGAAATTTAAGAAGTAATTTTCACATGACACTTCACAGTACAGTTTTTGTCTCTTGATCAAACCATTTCCTATTTTCTCTCTCTGTCACAGGGTGAAAGAATGATGTGATGGAGGTGAATATGGGCCGCTGGTCAGGCTCACGGCCACCTCCGTCATGCCTTGCCCTTCTGATTGTCAAGCTCCTGGCCTCTGTTTGCCAGGTAGCTCATGGGACCACCCCGCTTGGCTTTCACTTTACACATTCCACTTACAATGCTACCGTGTACGAGAATTCAGCAGCCAGGACCTACGTCAACAGTCAAACGAGGATGGGCATTACCTTGGCTGACCTTTCATGGGACATCAAGTACAGGATAGTGTCTGGCGATGACGAGGGCTTTTTTAAAGCAGAGGAAGTCATCATTGCAGACTTTTGCTTCCTAAGAATAAGGACTAAAGGTGGGAATTCAGCTATATTGAACAGAGAAATCCAGGACAACTATTTATTGATGGTGAAAGGGTCTGTCAGAGGAGAGGATTTGGAAGCATGGACAAAAGTGAACATCCAGGTTTTGGATATGAATGACTTAAGACCTTTGTTTTCACCAACCACATACTCTGTCACAATAGCAGAAAGCACTCCTTTAAGGACTAGCATTGCACAGGTGACCGCAACAGATGCAGATATTGGATCCAATGGTGAATTTTATTATTACTTCAAAAACAAAGTTGATCTCTTCTCAGTTCATCCTACTAGTGGTGTTATCTCCTTAAGTGGCCGGTTAAACTATGATGAGAAAAACAGGTATGATCTTGAGATTTTGGCTGTGGACCGTGGGATGAAGCTTTACGGAAACAATGGTGTAAGCAGCACTGCCAAGCTTTATGTTCACATTGAACGTATAAATGAACATGCCCCAACGATAAATGTAGTAACCCATATTCCCTTCTCATCAGAAAAGGAGCCTACCTATGCAGTTGTTAACATTGACGACCTAGATGAAGGAGCCAACGGAGAAATTGAATCTGTTTCTATTGTTGCTGGAGATCCATTAGAGCAGTTCTTTCTGACTAAAGAAGGTAAATGGATGAATGAGTACAAAATCAAAGAAAGAAAGCCTATTGATTGGGACAGCTTCCCATATGGTTGTAACCTGACTCTCCAAGCAAAGGACAAAGGATCTCCTCAGAAATTTTCTGCAGTCAAACTGGTCCACATTGCTAGTCCCAAGAAAGAAAGTATCCCCATGAAGTTTGAAAAGGAAGCATATGATGTTTCAATCAGTGAATTTTCACCTCCTGGTGTGGTGGTTGCAGTAGTTAAGCTCATGCCTGAGCCACAGGGTGTGGAATATAAACTATCTCCAAGTGAGGAAGCTGAGTATTTTAAGATCAATCCCAACACAGGCCTTATTACTACTGCTCGTCCTTTGAAAATCATTGAGAAGGACCTCTATGAATTAGAAGTATATACGAACAAAGGGGATGATTTGAAAGCACAGGTTACTGTCCGGTTAGAAGATTCCAACGATCACACTCCGGAGTTCCAGCAGCTTTCCTACAGCTCATTTGTCAATGAAAGTGTTCCTGTGGGATCTAGCGTTTTGGCAGTTTCAGCAGTTGATAAAGATAGAGGAGAAAATGGATACATAACATACAGCATTGCCAGTCTGAACTCACTACCATTTACAATAAACCAGTTTACAGGTGTCATCAGCACATCTGAAGAACTGGATTTTGAGTCCTCACCAGAAAGCTACAGGTTTATTGTGAGAGCTTCCGACTGGGGTTCTCCCTACCGCCATGAAAGCGAGGTGAATGTCACCATATATATAGGCAATGTCAATGATAACAAACCCCTCTTTGAAAAAGTGGCCTGTCAGGGAGTGATTTCATCTGATTTTCCCGTTGGTGGTCACATCACTGCTGTTTCTGCCATAGACATAGATGAGTTAGAGCTTGTGAAGTACAAAATTATCTCTGGAAATGAGCTTGGCATTTTTTATTTAAATCCTGACTCTGGTGTCCTGCAACTTAAGAAATCTCTAATTAACTCTGGCATAAAGAACAGCAATTTTGGCCTTAAGATAACGGCAACTGATGGAGAGAACTTTGCTGACGCTATGTATGTTAATATTTCAGTAGTTCATGGGAAAGTGTCTTCAAAAACCTTTAGCTGTAGAGAAACTAGAGTTGCTCAGAAGCTAGCGGAAAAATTACTCAAAAAGGCAAAAGCAAATGTGAAGCTGAATTTGGAAGATGGTTTTCTTGATTTTTATTCGGTGAACAGGCAGGCACCACATTTTGACAAATCCTTCCCTACTGATGCAAAGGTTTCAGAGGATCTGCCAGTTGGTGCCACGATCCTGAGGATAAAAGCCTACGATGCAGACTCAGGCTTTAATGGGAGAGTAGTTTATACTATTTCTGATGGTAATGTAGATAGTTGTTTCAACATTGACATGGAGACGGGGGTACTTAATGTTCTTATGCCCTTAGACCGGGAAAAAACAGAGCTCTATCTCCTTAATATTACAGTTTATGATTTAGGTAATCCCCAGAAATCTGCGTGGAGACTGTTGACTGTTACTGTGGAGGATGCAAATGATAACAAGCCTGTTTTTTTACAGGACAGTTACTCAGTTAATATTTTAGAAAGTACAAGTCTTGGTACAGAAATTATCCAAGTAGAAGCCAGAGATAAAGACCTAGGATCCAATGGTGAAGTGACTTACTCAGTACTGACAGACACCCAGCAGTTTGCTGTCAACAGTTCCACGGGAATGGTGTATGTGGCCGATCAACTAGACCGGGAATCAAAAGGAAACTATACACTGAAGATTGAGGCTAGGGACAAAGCAGAGAGTGGCCATCAGCAGTTTTCCGTTGTGCCTCTGAAAGTTCTTTTGGATGATGTCAATGATTGCTCTCCAGCCTTTATACCATCCAGCTACAACGTGAAGGTCCTTGAGGACCTGCCAGTGGGCACTGTCATAGCTTGGTTGGAAACTCATGATCCAGATCTTGGGTTGGGAGGCCAAGTCCGTTACTCGCTGGTGAATGATTACAATGGGCGGTTTGAGATAGACAAAGCGAGTGGCGCCATCCGCCTGAACAAAGAGCTTGATTATGAGAAGCAGCAGTTCTACAACCTGACTGTGCGCGCAAAGGACAAGGGGCGCCCAGTTTCTCTCTCTTCTGTTTCTTTTGTGGAAGTTGAAGTGGTGGATGTTAATGAAAATCTCTATACCCCCTATTTTCCTGACTTTGCCATCATTGGATCTGTAAAGGAAAACTCCCGCATTGGTACAAGTGTTTTGCAAGTTGTTGCTCGAGATGAGGACTCTGGAAGGGATGGAGAGATCCAGTACTCCATCAGGGACGGCAGTGGCCTGGGGAGATTCAGCATAGATGAAGAAACCGGTGAGTTTTGTTTCTAATTTCCTTTTTGCTTCACAGAGCTTTTTGCAGAAGCAAAGCTTAGGCGTAATTATTTTCTACCGTTCTACAAGAAGTTCAGTGCTTCTTAACAGGCAAGATAAAATTATAAATAAGGATTTTCCAGGCACAGCAATGACATGATTTAATTACCTGGTTACATTCATCAGTCTGTGGGTGTGAAATAATACACATTCCTTTTCAGCAGCTATGTGATGACTCCATTTAGAAAGCAGTGATAGTTACGGAATGACTTGCTTCCAGTCACTGTATTATCTGTTGATCGTTGTAAATTACTCAGGTCACCTCCGCAGAGTCACAACATCCATGACCTTGAATGGCGTGTTAGACCCAATGGAAGGAAATAAGGAGCAAGTAAGAAGAATTACTTCATGCTAAAAGCTATTTGTGGTCTTGTTCTCATTGTTGGTGGGAGTAATTTTGCATGGGAGTTAGCAGACTGGAGTGATACACCATTCTGTATAATAGGCTTTCTTGTAGCATGGTGTTCGTTGGTGTGGAATCCTTGTATAAGGGTAGAAATACAGGGAAAGATGCTAACTGTAAACCAGCTGTGTTAGCTTCCCCTCGGTGGTGGTACTATCAACGTGGATGTTAGAAAACAGTATTATTAGAGTGAAGATTTTCAAGATGTTGAACTGTGCCATCCCATTGGAAAATGTGGAAAATATTAAGTATAAAGGGCTATCTCATAAAACACTTAGCAAGCTGGCTGCTTAAATGTCTGATAGCTGTTGGGAGCAATGGTGCAGCTGTGGTACTAGAAGTAGTGAGGAAATTAAAAAATATTAGTCAACATTTTCAGAAATGATATTAAGTATGTTAGGTCTGTGGGTTTACTGTGGTTTAAGCAGACTTTGTATGTCTTTTTCTAAAGCTTTTAATTGAGAGTGTGGTATTAAAACATAAGATTAAAATGTATGTTTTGGCAATTCAAACTGTTTAATCAAATGTCAACTTTCTAAACTGAACGTTATGAAAAACAGACGACATTACAAATGCTGTGGATTGTGTCTGAGCATAAGCAGCGAAAAATATTTTTATTCTATTTGTGCGATAGTCTCTTTACTGCAGCTGTACACAGATCATACAGTCAAAATCTTGTGTCCAGAAATATCAAACTTGAGTGTCAGAAGTAAAGAGGGTGCCTACTTTAATTTCCAGAAACATTAAGAATTTGCATATCTTACAGTGCAAGTAGCAGTTGAAGGCATTCAGGCAACATTATTTAGGCAGTTGGATATGAATTTCAGTTTTAAGCTCCTGCATTTGAAAATTTTGGCTTACCTTCTCATTGAGTAATATGAAATTCAACTAAATGGATTATTTATAGAGCAATGGTAGGTTGGTCCAAATGCCGCAGCGTTGGTCTGAAAATCTCAGGATTCAATGTCTATTGAACTGAAAGGAATTGTTAGGTGCACAAACCACCTCCAGAACTTTATAAGTGAAAATGAACCAACACTGTCACCTGTGCTGTTTCACTAAACCACTCCAGAAGACACTTAATAATCCAGCAGATCAAAAGATTCTTTTGGATTCTTTCTGTCTGTTTTACCCAACTGTTAAATACACTTTGAGCATTCTAGAAACTAACTCAGAGAACACACAGGTGTGTAACTGCATCCAGGGCAACGTGGAGAGCGGGGTTTGAGGGTTCAGGAGTTACTCCAAGGTGAGCTGTTGTGACCCAAATGCAGAATTTCACCTGCTGTGTCAAAGGGGACACAAAATTAATACTCTGCTGTTGAACCGATGGTAACTTAAATGCTGCTGAATGATGAATCAGCTTTCTAGCTGTGGAGAAGAGCTCAAGTCACATATTGAATTAATTTACAAAGAGATAGCTGTTTATTTACTTTCAGCGCAGTTAATTTGTCACTTTTAAACTGACCGACTCTATTGGCTTATGCACTGTCTCTCCCGAAATTTGTGAAGGTAAGCAGGAGCGCGAAGTACAACAAATCAATATTTTTGGCTGCTGCCTTAATGAAAAAAAGACTGCAGTATCCATTATAATCATTAGGATATAAACTGGGCCAAATTCATCCTGATATGTGAGCAGGCTGGACTCCAAGCAAGCCTGTGCTTTCAGCAAAATTCGGCTCGAGTGCATTATTTTTTATTCTTCTGCAATATTCCATCTTAATGGTGTCACCCCGAGTGCCGAGATGTGCCTGTGCTCCCTGAGGTGTGTTGATACTGAGGAGGGCAAATGGTGCAGAGATACCCAAGGAGGAGCTGGCCTGGATGGTGGATCCACACCACACCATGTTGCCGAAAGCTTGTTGACATGGTGACTTTGTTCTTGTTCAACTATAGATGTATACAGGTGCATAGAGCTGCATCTGACCCCGCTGAACTTGACCTGGCTTGTGGTGTGAGTGCCACAACAGACTGTTCTCCATTCAGGTCTGAACAGTGGTGTGATCAGCGAGCTTGGGACTCTCCTCCATAGTGGCTAATATGGATCTCTCTATATGGAGTGTACGTTCAAATCCTGGTGCTGTTGCAGTTTGGTAAGAGATGTGCCATGGGACTGAGCTGGAGTTTCCTTCCCACAGTGTGCTCTTTGCCTTGTGTCACAGAGAATGGGTTTTGAGGATTATCATTGCTGCGTTACAGCATTCACCGTTAAATACTCTAGCTCATGTACGGTAGTAACCAGAAGCACAGCAAGTGTTTGCCTACTAGAAGTATTTGATAAAGTGAAATTTTACATTTATTTTGTCCCACAGCTTTGTGAATCACTTCCAAATTTGTTTCAGTGGATTTACTTTCTATTACCAGGAGGCAGAGCTGGTACAAATTCATAAATCAATAAAAACTCTCCTGAAGCAGAAGGCAACAGTTCCTGACCTCCTCCAACTCCATCCCTTGTTTCCCATTAGTGCCTTAGCCGCAGACTAAATTTCTCATGGGTTTACAACTCAACTCATGATTCTTAGCTAAACAACTGGTTTAAGACATTTCTAGAGGTTAAAAATAAGAAAAGAACATTTATTTTAATAGCAAACTCTTATTTGTGGATTCTTGCCTTAATGGAGATTAAGTTTGTCCCCAACCTAGGTGTGCAGTTCAAACTCACTGATTTTCTGTCTTCGTTGGCCTATTTATTGACTGTTGGTATAAATGTCAGAAGCTTGCCATTTAAAATCCCTGCACTGAGGGACACGTAATGTGATTCTGCCATTTATGGATTCTTTTCTTCCTTCTGCCTCCTGTTCAGAACCACTTTTTTCTTGCATCCCTTTCATTCTTTTGGACTCCTGAGATGTAATCTGTATGGCGAGATATGGTCATCTACAGTCAGAACTAGTCACTGCAGTCAATGCAGGCTTTCCTTATAGTTGACAGAGAGAAATGGGCAGTTGACAAACATGATTCATTTTGCCCTAAGAAAAAATATGAAATAAGTTGGATTAATCATGCTCTAAAAATGTGCATTTTTCTCTGAACTATGAAAGGTTCTTGTATGACTGGTGGAGAGGTAGAGGTCTACACTAAACACCTTGCTTTCGTCAGTTGTCACCCGTCCCTGTTAACTCTAAACCAGGTATAAACAAGAATATATGCTGTCAGGTTTGCATGCTAGATAATATGTGTATACTGCTCTCTATCAGTTGACGTTTTTAGCCTAATTTCAGGGTCTTTCAATATAAAACCTGCACAAAAATTTAATTCTAAATGTAAGGAAGGAAAGAAGGTTTTTAGGAGTAAAAGAGATGACAATTAAGCAGCTACTATTTTATGGTTTTTTCATTTTCGGAGAAGGGTGCTGGACAGGTGCATCCCACCCTCTTTTCCATCTATAGAAAGTCATCAAGATCTGATGATTTGCCCTTACTTGTGGAAGCAGGTGGTTACCTTCCCCTTGTGCAACTCAGGAAAGGCTTGAGGTATTTCTGCATCTCTAGTTCCGCTTCCTGCCTGGCGTGTTTCTCCAAACTCCTTGCCAGTCTGCTAATTGCAGTCCCTTAGAAGAGAATTGTGTAAAAAAACCCTCCATATTTCCAGATTGTTTTAACACAAAAAGAGCAGAGGTCTGTTAAAATTTTTTGTGGGATGACAGTGTTCTCTGACCTTCCATCCTAGTGATAGCTTTAATAGATATAACTAGTCTTCTGGAAATGGGCTCTGTCAGAGGTCTTCTACTGCCCTCATAAAACCATGGATTTTCGCAGCTCTGGTATGTACACCCTCATAGTGCTGATATCACAGCAAACTGGTGTATTTTTGCTTTCTCAGGAGCTGGTGGTGCCTCCAGCAAATGCCTGCAGGTTTTTGTTACTGCCTACCTTGGATGACTAATTGCCATCTAGCAGTACCTCTTTTCTGGCTGCTGTGGGGACTTTGACAACTAGCAAGACTTACTGACTTCTCAAAAGGTTGAGTTAGATGAGATCAGTCCTAGCCTAAATGCTGACGTCTTCTCATTTTTTAATGATTTGTGGTTCAGCTAAACATCATTTTTGACTCAAGCTCCACTTTTTCGTCTGGCATGTGTTTCGACTCTGTGCACAGTTGATGTAACAAGCCTGGCACTCAAAGACTTTCTATATTTACCCCTACGCTACCCGTGGATGTACTAGTAATAGCAAATTAACGAAATGAGTTTTAGAGGAGCAGAGAGACTAGACACAGTCAGTGTCTTCTGCTGCAGGGACTTCCATAGCCTTGATCAGGGTTGGTGTGGCAGTGCCCTGGGATGCAAGGAATGACTAACTCCACTGCATAGGAGGGAAAACTGAAGCAATAAGTCTTTTTCTGCTTCTCAGGAAAGCACTGAAGCATCTCCTTAAGTCCCACTGAAATAAAACATGGAAATAAAACAGTGGTATTAATGAAATGCTTAGGAGATCCTTAATCTTCTTGCAAAGCCCATAAGCATGGACTTAAGGAATGCCTTCAAAACTTATTAACCTCATTTCCTAAGGTTATTCAGGAGTCTGAGTCCTCTGATTTTCAGTGGGACTTTAAATTTAGGTGTTAGCTGGCACTAATTTCCACCCCCATAGAGGCTCCATGGTTAGAACATGAGCTGGAGATGACCCTGTTAACTTGTTATCTGTAGGTGTTTTCACTCCTGAAATTCAAATGAATGAGCCAAACCTGTCTTTCATGGTGCTGAAATCTTAAAGATACTATTAAATGGGGGTGGAGTGCAAATTATTACAGACTCTATGGATTTATTTATAGTGCCAAGGATAGCAGTCAGATCTCCTATTTTGATACCTTTTAAGGTCCCTCATAAGTGATAGGAATTCCTAACAAACTGTGGCTAGAGTCTAAAAAGAAGCCAGTCGGTGTTGGAAAACCTTAATCATGTCTTCAAACGCTTAATAATGGAAACTAGAAACACTAGATAATATAGTTTACAATAAAACAGACCTGCCTGTACTGTTATATCTGCCTGGCAGAAGGAAGGAAATTTATTGCTTCAGACTCTTTGCATCTTGTCGCCGTCTTCTAAAATAGTCTTCAGTTATTGTGTATGCAAGTTGAGGGATACTTTCATTTATTACAATTTGAGTGGTCTGATAAATATTTATGTGGGGCCATTACGAGCATTTCCTTGAAACGAAATGAAAACGAAAATGGTTTGTGATGCATGATTTTTTTCTCCTCACTCTTAATTTTATGAAAGTGTGTAGGAGCTAGTGGAAAAATCTGGGCAGACTCACTTGTAGAATTGAATTCATTGTAGAATTGTTTTGAAGTATTAGTTTTACATGTGTTCTTCATTTTCCTGGTGAGTGTAGGCAAACTTCATTACCCAGAGGCAGTATTTCAGAGCCAGTGCATTATCCCTGGCTTCTGAAAACAGTTTTCAAAGTAACTTGGGGCCATACAACAAGAGAAGTGCCAGTGGGTGTTGGTGGCAGGTGGCTCAGGAAAGGGGACACTCATGGGAGGAGGCACTTGCAGCCACCACTCAGGTCTGGAGATCATTGGTCCTCAGCTTGGCCGTGATGGCTCTCCTGGGCAGCTTCTCTGGGAAGGAGTGTGTCAGACGGATCACAGAGCCTGGTCCTGGCCAAAATCTGGTCTGTCATCCTGTATCTGTGTCAGGCATGAATAAAGCATTCCTGGGAACAGCTATTTCTGTGTCTGTGGTACTGCATTATCATTGTTCTGTGAGTTATCTCTGGCAGCTTTTAATAGTGCAAGCTTTCCTTCATTTAAGATTTCCAATTTTAGGGAAGTAATTGTAAACATTTTTCTTTTTCTTTAAAATTAGTTATGGTAGAAAAACAATTTTTTTTGATAAATTCTGTGTCTGTGAGTTTATAATTACCCTCTCATTTGTAGCTGTAAATTAGTAAAGGTACAAGGCTTGTCTTGGTTTCAGTGGAGTGAATTTGTTTAAATGTTTATTTAATAATATGGACCCTAAAACAATACATCAGCTTACAAAAATACTTACTTTAAAGAGCCCTTACTATCATTCTGACATACTTTCAAAGTTTCCTAAGTGAGGCCATTCGAGCAGAATTGTTCCATTCAGGCTGTTCAGCTGTCTTGGCTTTATACCCCATAAAACAGCTCACGATGTATGATTTTTATAGCTAGCTGTAATTTGCATATTTTCCCTTCTTTGGAAAATGTTTAGAGAATCTCCTTTATTATTCAGGATGCTCCTGATGATACGACACTTCATCTCAATCTCTGAGTAATTTATTTATTAAGAAAAAAATGGGCAGTTTGTATTTCCTCCTAGCTGTCACCTTCATCACCCTTGAGATTTGTTTCTAAGAGTATTTTGTACTATTATGTGCTCTGCTGTTTTTTGTCTTAGCATGTAAGCCCAGAAATGACCCCTACATTATCCTGTGTGTCACAGTCCACTAAATTACACACAACTGCTTCTGTGGGAACCTTATGCCCAAAGAGGCATGGTGGGACCAAAACACTGGGAAGTCAGTGAGATGAGACAGAAGAAAAATTGAATTCTAGTGTTTGGTGTTCAATCTGAGCATCTGAGCACCAGCTTTATGCTGGCATCACTTCAGACTGTGATCTGCCTTCCCATGTGAGCAATTCATGGTAGTTCAAAGGAAACTGGAGAAAATTCCGTTTTAGCTCTTCCAAGTCACGAATGGAAGCCCAGGGGCGTTGAGAAGTGTTGTTGATGCAAAACTGCAAGCTTATGAGCATGTGGAAGGCAATATGAGCAATCCTGTCCTCCTGGGACATACAGAAGGAGATGTTTCAACAGTGTCCAAGGTTAAGTGAAGCCACTTTGGTGAACTGCCTAATCCTTTCCTGAAGCCCAAGAGAGAGGAATGTCCAGAGGCCAGTAAAACTGAGGACACATCCTGCTGTCTGACCCTTGCAGCAGGTTGTGTGGCTTTTTTAGGGAGCAGTAGAACTGGTCAGAGTTGGTCCAGTAAGGCCAGGCTGAATGGGGCTTTGAGTGACCTGGTCTAGCGGGAGGTGTCCCTGATCACACTCCATGATCTTTAAGGTCCCTTCGAACTTTAACCATTGTATAATTCTATGATTCTATGGTCATGAGGTTGGTTTGGAGCAGAGACGGGCTCTGCAGAGAGGGACCTGGGAGTCCTGAAAGACAACAAATTGACCATGAGCTATCAATGTGCCCTCGTGGCCAAGAAGGCCAATGGTCTCCTGGTATGCATACAAAAGAGTGTGTACAGCAGGTTAAGGGAGGTTATCTGCCTCCTCTACTCTGCCCTGGTGAGGCCATATCTGGAGTACTGTGTCCAGTTTTAGGCTCCCCAGTTCAAGAAGGACAGGGAACTATTAGAAAGAGTCCAGAGGAGGCTACAAAGATGATCAAAGGACTGGAGCACCTCTCTGAGGAGGAAGGACTGAGAGACCTGAGTCTGTTTAGCCTGGAGAAAAGAAGACTGAAAGAGGGTCTCATTAATGCTTATAATGAGATTTAAGTATTTAAGTATTTAAGCTTATAAGTATTTAAAGGGCAGTTGTCAAGAGGATAGGGCCAGACTTTTCAGTGGTGCCCGGCGACAGGCCAAGGGGCAATGGGCACAAGCTGGAACACAGGAAATTCCATCTTAACATGAGGAAAAACTTTACTGTGAGGGTGACAGAGCACCGGAACAGGCTGCCCAGAGAGGGTGTGGAGTCTCCTTCTCTGGAGATACTCAAAACTCGCCTGGACGTGATCCAGTCCAGCCTGCTCTAGCTGAACCTGCTTTGCCAGAGGTTTCGGACTAGGTGATCTCCAGAGGTCCCTTCTAACCCCTACAATTCTTTGATTCTGTGTAACACTGGACTATCAAAAAATCCACAGATCTCTTCTCCTGCTTCAGGGCATATGCAGACTCCATGATTTACTTTGGAAGCTGGATTAAAAGATGCTTTTTATGAAGCTGTTTGCAGTTCAAGGACTACAAGTAATGGCAAATCAGGCACTTGCTTGGAAAGCTCTTCCCACATTTCATTGCTCTCATTGCTAAACAATTGTGTCATATTTTAAGGCTGCTTAGCTATTTTCAGTGCTCAGGTCTTGGAACTTGTTAGGTCTTTGTCAAGCAAGGTAAGAAGAAAACACACACAAAAAAGTAATTTACTGTCAGATCTGTTTCTTTTCATATGTACATGTTTACCTGAAAGTATATGCTGGGAGATGAGCTTCTATAGCTCACAGAACAGATTCTTTTAATCTGTAGTCTGCTGTTTAATGTAAACATATTTATTACATTTTATACACTTATGGTGTCTTATTAGCATTGAAGTGTTGCCAATAAGAACTGAGAGAAAGCCAAACTGAGTGCATGTGGGGAGGGAGTTTTCATTTCAGTTGGTTTGCATTAGGCATTGCGTTAATAAATTTTTGTGTTTCTCAGAGTTAAGTTGTCCACTGGCGTCAACCTAATTGTTTTGCCCGTGTCTAAAAAAAAAGGGTTAGAGTTGTTTCGTTGTGGTTATGAGTTTGTCACATCTTTCTGGAGATGTTTTGAGGACAGCTCTGTAGGCTCTGTGCCTCCAGTGTTTTGCAGAGCACGAGGCAGGGACATGGGGTGGGAAACAGCATGATCTCTGACCAGGTCCTGGGCTATGCTCCTTGGCACTGTAGTTAGGTGACATGGAGATTGAGTTTGACACATAAAATGGGGCAGTGGTCATCTCCTATGGCTTTACTCTCCTGGTTAAATGTCTCACGTAGCAACATGAATATGTTGCTCACCTGAGGTGAGGCGAGTCCTACCCCAGGTGGTGAAAGATGGTTAGGTGCATCCTGCTGGTGGTACCTGCCCTCTGTTTGGGAAAGTGTTGCTACAGTGTACCATGGGAGTGGAAAGTGTGTGAAGATGTAGGACTGTGTTGGGTTTCCTCCGTGCTCTCTGCATCAGGGGAACAAGAAAGAAAACGGGGAGCTTGGGTCCGCAGAGAGCTGTGGTACCCTCCAGTGCATCCCCCATCTAAATGGCTGGGGACATTGGGACATGCTGTGGGGCTCACCTGCCCCTCCATTTAGATGCATATGTTGATTTTTTGCTCTTTGATTTCTGTACCATGCCCTGAAGATACTAACTGAACAATATCCCTCAAAGTGTTTAAATTGGATGGGGCTTTGAGCAACCTGGTCTTCTGGGAGTTGTGTCCCTGGCCATAGCGGGGAGGTTGGAACTAGATGATCTTTAAGGTCCCTTCCAACTCTAATTCTACAATTCTATGATCCTGTGAATATTTTTGTAGCCAGCTATCTCTCAGCTTTGCAGCCGTTCCCCACTGGTGACAGTCTGGTTACCATAACATCCCCCTCGAGAGGGAGGCAACCTGAAGCTGCTTCTCTGAGGAAATGCTTTTCAGTTACTTTGATGATATTTTCATCTTGGAGTTGAGCAAAATGTTCTCCCTGTACATGTACGAGTGACAGACTGGAGAGGTGTGCAGCTCTGGGGCTGGGGTTTGGGCCTTGCTCAAGCTAGATGGCTGCTTTTGCCAGTGAAAAATAAGATTTTAGTTATAAACTTGAGCTCATGGCCATTAACACTGATGAGTAATTCTACTAGAGACTATAAAGAATGAAATTAAACTTCCCTGCTTTAATTTATGTCAGGACTAATTATGAAGAATGTTTACGTTGGCCTGAGTGTAATCTGATTGTGTGTTGTTTCAACAGCTCTCTGCTTTCACAATGTGATGGCTAAATCTCGCCATCTTTCACAATTGAAGCCTTCAGTTTTTTGGTTTTACTAAAATTTGCATAGCAAATTCATTTCTGATTTTAGATCACTGCAGCCCATAAAGAATTATATGCGTGATTATTTGGTGATTTTTCTTCTTCATTTGAAAGTTTTACTGAGAATTTGTCTTCTGGAAGTGTAACTTTACACATAGGTCATTAAGAATATTTTTTTCTACCCACTACTGGCTCAGTTTCTAAGGTAAAGATTTTGCAAAAAGAAAAAGATCCCAAATCCTAACTGTGAGTCAGTTAAATTTTTAATAACATTTTTTTCCCCAAAAAAGCTTATTTTTATGAGAGAATAACTATGGGATTTAATTAAATTTTCCAGAATACTTCACAGTCCCAGTACACCTTTCATCTAAAGTACACAAATTATTTTTCACATTTTAATGAAGGAAACTCTTTGATGTACAACATTTATGTAGTTTCCCATTTAACTGAAAGGGTGTGAGACGTGCAGATAAGTTAATAGTTTGATTCTTTTTCTTTGGAGGGGAGGGAATGACAATGCAGAAGTTTATTAAAAACAGTGGGAACTTGAGGTATTCAGCATCTCTGTGATGAAGCTGTATGGCTGTAGCATACAGTGGCAGATGGGACAGATTTTTCCCACTCCCAGCATGTCTTTACATGTGAGACCTCCCTTCTTACACTATGTGGGATCTTGGAGCTGGTTTTAAAAGGACTGGATTTTATTGATCTTGAGATGGTCTTTAAGGATAAAATGGTTGGTGCTGCATTATGTCTGTGGGCTTTATTAGGTGGGTTTTGTTACCTTGCCTTAATTATTATTAAACAGTAACTTCTAGGTGAAGGTAGATTGCAGTCCAAGCCATCGTCAGTGCTTAATGCAGCAGCTTCTGGGATGATGACCTTCTCTTTTGCTGTTGAGAGGAGACCATTGGGTAGTTGCAAAAACCAGTAGCGTGACCCGATCCAAGGACAGCCAGGGCTGTCTGCAGCAGCTCTCAGGACTACTGGCTGCCATAGGGGGATGGGAGCCAAACCTCAGCAGGACTTTGGGGCTGATTCTTCTGGGCAGCACTGGGTGCTCTGAGCTGCTGTGGGTCCTTCCAGGGATAGGGCAGGCTCCTTCACTTCAGCCTCTCCCAGCACTGCTCTTCAGAGTCACCTGCCTCATCCTTCTCCTTAAGGAAATCCTGAATACAGCAGATTCAGTCCACATGAGCTACCTCCATTAGAAGCCTCACAAACAAGTATGATGTTTCCTCCCAGAGTACCAGGGACGGGGAAGTGTGTTCTGTGCCTTCAGTTCCTACATGCAGAGCAAATTAATCGTGTGTCTTCATCTCTGCGACAGGCAGTTACACCAGCCATTTGCTAATGAGATGAAGTGCTTTTTGCGAGTGAGTGGCTCCCTTGCATCCTAGGGTGGCTTTACCTTTAATGAGATATCTTCCTTTTAGGACCATGTAGTTCAGTGTGGGCAGCAAGCTGCTTCTAAGCTGCAGAGCATCCTTCTGGAGAAAGGAAAATAATCAGAAAGGGAGACTGTGCCTACGGTGACATTTGGAGAGGAGATGGGGACTGTTTATGAGGCAGGAATAAGACTGGCATTTAGCTGTGTTGGCTAAAGGGTAAATCGCAAAATCTGTTTAATAAATGTGACCTAATGAATTTAGGGCTGCTGATTCTAAAGTTTGGCCCCCCATGAATTTATTGTCAAAACCCATTGCTGCTTCCCTCTCAAGATGGAAGGTAATATCAAAATTATATCTGAATTATCTGAACTATAAAAATTGAATTTATTGATGCTGGAAGATGAAAAAAAGCATTCTGCTGTAGCCATTGCTTCAGTGCAAAGTACTGTACTCCTTATTGTTAGGAGCACAGAAGCGTCCATGTTGTCTTTGTATAAACATACCCGTGTTTGAAATTTTTTTTGTATATGTTTCTCTTTCATGGGGATTTCCTTTAATTGCTTAATCTTTCATAATGAAAATTAATCTTTCATTGGCAAAGACAAAATCCAGCTAATTATCAGAAAATCTGCTTCTATTTCTCTGTACCCATGAATTAAAACTTCTCTGATTCCAGTTGGGAGCTCTGTCTAGACATTGAACGTGGTCAGAAATAACCACATGGTCACAGGGAGGGCAGTTGGGTTGCTTTACACTGTCAATCATAATCTAGTCCACTAGAAGAGGATTTGGACTCCCCTGTAAAGTCCCTGGAGGGGATGGAACCTCTGGCAAAGGAGCTGTGATCTTCTCTGGGTCACCTAGGTCCAGGAGATAGTGTCTTCCCCAGAATGGTTTCTGACGGGATGGTCTACACATAAAAAGCAGGTTTTGCTGGCTAATTTGAATTCCTTGTGAAGAATCCTGTCTTTGTAGTAAAATAAGTCTGTGATTCTCAGCTCTCTTTAACCTGTTCTGACCGAGATAAAAGCATCCCATTCCCGGTCCTGACTGCTGCTCCCTGTCATCTCCCAGCAGTGGCTCTGGTTTTTCACATAGCCACTTGGTGAGCCAGCTCAAGAGGGCAATCGGAGGAGAACTTGTCTGTTCTGGAGAAGTGAGGGGATCAGGTCCCTGATGGGATTGATGGGCTCTGGAAACACTAGGCATTTTGGTGAAGGTAGAGAAGGGAGATCAGGTGTAAAGTTAAGGGTTGGGTTGCTGTTTTGATGGTTGTGTGATCTTATGTTGGATTAACATGACTGTGACCCCACAGGTTTGAGAGCGCCCAGACAAGGAGTTGAACTAGTGTAGCTCATGTAATTAAAATTCATACTGAGCCATATATAGACATTTCCAACTTGTCCATATAGGAAGTTTGTAACCCCTGTTTTGTAGAGGTTGTTTGATGGAGAGTCATCCTGATAAACCAGAAGTGATTTTAGCAGGATGGGAGGAATGGCTTGGAAATAACAGGGGACCAGAGCTGCTGGCTTTGTCCTGTCTGTGGTGTGGAAGAGGCAGCTGTGATGGAGTGAGCAGGATGTGTGCTAACCCAGGGATTCGGTGTGTTAGCTGATTAGGATGCTTATTTGCTACGTGGTGTTTATGGTGTGGGCCCCTAAGCCTCGAGCTGAAATCACAAGTTAGAGCAGCTATCAGATGGATAAAGCTCCTTACTACATGTTACAGAGAGATAAAACCCCTCCGGCAGTACGACTAACCTTTTCATGCCTCACTTTACCTGTCTGTACAATAAGTCGAATGATTATCGCGTTGTCAAAGGCATTTTTGTGCCAGTTGTGAGTTTCGCATGATTAATGGCTTTAAAATGATATGAGTGATTTTGATGGAAATGCGTATCAAAATGCATTGCAGCAGTTGTGTGTAATGCAGTCACTTGGTATTTGGAGTTGGAGGGTGTTAAAGGAGAAGTCCCTTCGGGAGCCACTTCTTTCCTAGTCTAATCTCCAAGGGGAACTGTAGCATCACAGTGACCTATTTAAGCTAGTACATTTATTCCAAATAATTACCTATAGAAATGTTACATTGACTGCACTGCACATACCCAGCAGCTCAGGTTGCCCGATTGTTCCTTTCTGCCTTCCAGGGCTAAGCGATGCTCTGAGACCTGGCGTACTGCAGTGCTGGGTGGAAACAAAATAGAAAATAAAATTCAGGGTTAAATCAGATGAATCCTTACTATTGCTCCCTGCCTGCCACAACCACCATGTCTCCATTTGTCCTGGCCAAGGGACTGTCTGTAGCTCCATGATGCAGCCAGTCCTACAATGCATCATTTTAAGGGAGTAGAAAATACAGCTTCAATGTTTTTTTAGCCATTCTTGCCAGTTGTGGAGCTGATGACCAGAGGTGTACATTCTCTTTGGTAAAGCACTCCTTGTAAGAAATAATGGGAGACCATTTTGGTGGACTCGGGAGTTTTTGGAGGAGTTGTGCTCCCACCTCTTGGGCGCTGTGGGAAAAAGGCACTTGGGTGTTCCTGAGCTAGATAATACTTTCTGGGGTACCATAAATAATTTATTGAGAGTACAGGGTGAGATGGGGCTCCGCTGGGTCTGGTGAGGACAAGGTGCACTGGGAGCTCAGTTGATGCTTCTCTCTTCATTTACCTTAATAAATAGTTCCAACACCCACTGGCTAACCTACCTGTTTAGAGTAAGTGCCTTGTCAGTAAGGAGCCCTGCCATGGTGTCCGATTTAAATCCTGTACGAGGTTCACCAGAGAGGTGACAGGAATTAATATGAGCAACTAATTCCCATTTTTGGGCTTGGGGCCAGGTGGTTCGAAACGGCACGCAGGAGCCGGGAAAGCAGATTAACACTGCCACACATGATATTTTGGCTCGCAAATGTTCTGAAGGAACACGTCTAGCAAGGCTCCACTGCTTTGCCAAAACGTTTGCTGTGTTATGTGGCAAAAAAGATGGTAGTGGATCTCTTAGGTGAGGATGCTTCGCCATCTCGTATTGCTCTCATTTTTCCACTCTGTGTCAATAACTGTATTGACTTCTGTCTCGCAATCAGAGCTGCAGACCTCTCCGTTCTTTCATGTGGTGCTTGACATTCTCTGGTTTTGTTGGATTAGTTTTTTTATTTTATTTTGTTGGGGTTTTTTTACTTCGGTGTGTCGAAGTGTCTCCCTTCCCAGTACAATCTAAATTTCAAGCTACTCCCCATGTAACCTGTCTCCAAGTTGAAGCGCTTTTAACTCCAGAACCATTTTTTTTTTTTTTCCCCAGTTTTTCACTAATCTGGAGCCAAAGCACAGAGCTGGAAATCTTCCTAAAAATGTCAGGAGTCTGTTCCTTATTGTGATTGGGAATAATTTAATGTGCCACTGTCACAGCCTGGCCTGGCTGTAGGGTTAGAGCTCATTAGTGTGGAAAAGGATTTTTTTATTCAATGGAATTACCTAAGGACAAGGCAAATGCAAAGATTAGTGATGCTACAGCCTTCGTTGAGTTGCTCGATGTCACTGAAGTTAATTTATTTATTGAATTATGTGTTCTGTAGATGTGGAAGCCTTGGGATGGAAGATACTCGAAGAATTTAAAGAATTATTAAATTACTCAGCAATAAAATGTCTTTCCCTGTCCCTAATCATTCATATATTGTGCTTTTTTTTTAATGAAAACGGCTTTGTGTTTCTAATCAGCCAGTAAGTAAGTAAGTCTCTAGGTAGTGATATTGCTAATGGTGATAAGCAAAGGCAACACGGGGAAGGAACGTGAGCTGAAGGTAATGTTCCCTGCTCCTTGTCACCAGTCTCCGTTTTGACTTTTTCATTTGTGGTGGCAATGAGTGATGTTAAAGAGTGTCTCCTGGGCAACATACTGCCTGTGTGGTGTGATTTATGGACCGCTATTTTAGAGAAGCTGCAATATTCTGCTTCATTCTGAAGAGAGCTTTAAAAACATACAAAAGTTGGGGAAATATTATCTGTCTTTTACAAACAAGATTCATGTGCAGATGTATACATCTATTCTGTCACCCTACAGATGGGCAGAAAAAGTTTAGTTGTCATGGCAGCAAAATGTACAGTATCACAGATGAAAAAGAAATATATATTAAAAAAAAAGTACTGTCTTGCCAGTTGTTACACTGTGGCTGCAGCTGCTGAATTTGAGTTTTATTGTCCTGAAACTTCAACTCAGAATCTTCCAGACCACGTTTCTCACCAGCAACAATATCTGTGTCCTGTTACCTTCCTGAAATTTCCTTTCAGAGATTTTCACCCTGGGAGGCATCGGCATTTTCACTTCTAATTATTTATTTAGATATAGTTTCTCTCTTGAATGGGATCTGGGCAATAAGCAGTAGGTGGATATCTCAGGAAGAAACTCCTAGATGAATTAATGTTTCTATTTTGTTGTTAATTGAGATTTCCATACTGCTGAGCATGAGGTTGTGATGTTAGGGCAGAATAGGAACTATTTAGGTTGTAATCAAAATTCCTTTATGGCTATATATAAAATGAGCAGACTTATCTACACGTTTAGACCAAAGTAAAACATATACGGTATACTTTCTGGTATATTGCATACTTTTTGCTAGATAATAATGACAATATTTTTAAAATTTCATATTTTTCTATATTGATTTTTATTTTCCCCACTGTAGGCATTTGGAAACAAAACTATAAAACTTCTTTGTGGCTCTTAATTTCCCTTTCTTCTCTCTTAGGCATGATGTGGCAGAGTGGCTGTAGATTACTACACTGCATGGCCATGTTTTAACTCTCCCTTCAATTGCTTAATTAAATTTAGAAAGAAATAGTGTAGCATATTTGTATTATTCATTGGGATATTCTGGTCTGGAAAAACAGTCTGTGAAAATGCAATGAGACGATTCAGAGGACTGTGTTGTGGTGGTGGTTGGGAAAGTGCAGGTTCCCTTGTCCACCAGCATGGGGTCGGGTTGTGCTGAGCATCTTCAGCGCCGAGGGCTCAGGCCAGGGCAATTATGGACCTTGAAGGTGGCCTCCAAAACGTCTGAAAAGGGTGTACAAACCAGCTGGTGCAGGGTGCTGCTATTTCACCTGGGGCACAAGTACAAGGTGTGTGCTGTTATCAGCAGGAATTATCATACTTGCCAATAAGCACATGAAGGAATAGTAGCAAGTAAGAAATCATTTATAGTAAACTCAGAGCCATCATCAAAATTGCTTCTATTGCCATATCTTGCTAGATGTTTTTTAAAAAGCATTTTAAAACCGTATTACAAAAAAAAAAGAGAAGTGAGAGATTTATCTTCCACCTGACTTTACTTCTGGTTGCTGGTACCAGTTATCTGCTCTGTGGATTTTGTGCAATATTGCGGATGTTTAGGGTGTATCCTCTTGGTTACTGCAAATGAGGTGTAGCCATTTCCATTTAAATTACCATTTTTTTTTTCAAATTTTAGCTGCTTGAAGCAGTGTTTCATTTTTGGAATAAATAAACAGAGTGCCAGGCTCTCTGAAGGTCAAAACTGTTTACAGAGCTCTTCCCTGCTTGGCTTTTGTTTTCTCAAAAAAAAGAAAAAAATTAAACTGGGATTTCTGGGATTTTAGGATTAGTTAATGTATTTACGCAGCCTTTAAAGGGTAATTTTCATGGGATAGAGAGATCTTGTTTACAATGTGTATAAAAAGATTAAAAGGAATTAATTTAATTGTGTAAAACTATTAAGTAATCTCCTGCATTCTGCTGTGAACCTATCCTACCTTCAGCTGTGTTACACTTTCTTTTTCTACTCGTTGTTAATCTTCAATTAACTAGAAAGCTTTCTCCCATTTTTAATTCTGTCTCTTACTCCCTTCTGAAGCCTTCTCTAGCAAATTCATAGGTGTTGTGGTATGTCCTCTGCACCTGCCATGGGTTTTCTAATTGTCCCTGCCACCAGCATGGGACCTTGATTCAGCTAAATGATTTTAACCCAATGAAGTCAGTGGGATTTAAATGTCTGTCTGAGTGTTTTGGAATGGGATTAGCTTTACTGAACTCAGTCCTTTGTGAAAGCAATGTTTCAGTCTCTGTAGCAACGTGTAGATGGAGAGTTAAGCCAGAGGGAAGATGCTACTGAGAAGACAGATGTGCTCACAGTCAGTTTGCAGCCACTGAATATTGAGGAGCCTTATGGTTTAGGTTTTTAATTCCTCTGGAAAATCAAATGCACACTGCTAGAGTTCAAATCCAGTGAACCAGTCACAGGACTGTCCTGTCCTACTGGGTCTGTCTTCTTCTCTTCAGCAGCACAATCTAGTTCCTACCTAAAGAAGAGAAGTGACTGAGCATGGGGGAAGAAGTTAATGGCCAGCCTTGCCTTGATGCAAATGCCAGTGTTTAGTTTACAACACCTACCAAGAAAACAACCTCACTGAGAATGATTTCTCTCTCCCATGTCATCTCCTCCTTCCACAGCTGCTGTTTGTTTCTTCTTTCCTTTGCATGATCCTTGATTCTTCACTCCTTGTATACAAGGGGCCAGCACTGTGATATCTTCTGCCTTTACTCACGAAACAAAACTAGTAAATTTTTGCATTGTATTGCTGCCAGACCCTTACATTGTCTCTTGCAATGATCTCTTTCTGTCTTCTCCTAATGACTGCAGGCTTTTCTTGCCAGGGGTGGCAGATGGAGTGGTAGCTCCTCCTGAAAGGGCCTTGCCCTGTGCAGACCCAGAGTCTCCTCTTTTATTAACTTCAACCTTATTGTGCTCCTGCTGTTCTTCAGAGTAGCCCATGTAATGAAAGAGCACAATTGCCACTGAAAGTCAGATGTCCTTTTTTTTTTTTGCTAGATTTGAAAATCCAACCTTGTTTCTGTATGGGTAGCAAGACCAAGAGCCACAAAAACACCAGTGTTCTCATGCTTTCCTACATGCCTAATTTTGTGTCTTTCTGGGTCAGAGTTTGTGTTTGAACTGACTAGGGCCAAGTACCTCACTGAGCTTAGTCCCGGGTTTTCCCAGCTGGCACGTGCTCTGACCATTCCAGTGGAAGAGTCCCCCCTACAGAGCGGGGCTCCTTTCTTGCGGGTGTCTGCTGTGGCTCTTGCTCCGCCTGAAGCTCGGCAGAGTTCAGAAGTACGCCAGCTAGAAAACTGTAACTGTTATTTTTCTCCCTGGGTGCATATTAATTGGGTGATCATTGGGTCTGATCTTATGGGTGCGTGCTAGAGCTCGCAGCCTTCTTAAAAATGTGCATGCGGCGTGGAAAGATTCATGGATATGAGCCCTCGCCAGTTCACAACCGGTAAATGAGCTAATGATGATACATCTTCCCCTCCCTGCTGCACTCAGAATTTTTATTACAAGGCCAGTGTCATTTGTTTTCATCTCTTGCAAATCCTCCCTACAGCCTTCCCCTTCCTAATCATTTCTGATGAAAAACACCTACTGCAGTGACCTCCATTTGACTACAAAATTGAAGCACTAATCAGCAGGGCTGGTATCCATGAGGTTTTGTGAGTGTTGCATAGTGCAGACCCCTTTCCAGCTACATTAGCCCCAGAAAGGCAACTCTTACATTTTTAAGCAGTACAGAGCCAGATATTTCTTTGTATGTGAACTTTTGTCTCAACATCAACATCCCTTCTTAGAAGTAAATTTAAAGAGGCAATTTGAGTAGCACAGTTTGCAAAGTGCAAAGTTCATCATTAGTTTAACCCACTACCCTCCAGGCTCATAAAAATAGTGTAAGGTTACACATGTTAAAATGAAGTGCTTCCTGGGCTCAGGAGCAGTCTGCAAGGCATTTTCCTTGTGAAAACTTTAATTACGAATCTTGGTGTCCTCCAGTTCTGCCTGTACAGTGAGCCCTACCATGAGTGTCTGCTTTGTGAGTGGCACTTCCACATGCCAATGGCACACAAAGCAGTCATAAATTCCTATTTTAATGTCAGATGCTTGGATGTACGTAGCTCCTGTTTCAAGTAGGAGCCAGGACGATTGGAGTGCATGCCTCAGTGGAGAGAGATTTTCTGAATTTTGGAAGGTGACTTGGACAGGTCATGCTCTTATCTGAAGAAATGGATTTCAGCTGAATTTTGAAAAGGACAAATGTGTGTCTGCATTATGTATTTATTACTTAGTGTGAAGAAGTGAATTATGGGTTTGGCAGATCTCTGTAATAGATGTCCATATGAGATTCTGGCAGCCTAAGCTGAATGAAAGAGCAGATTTGTGGACTAACATGTCTGTAAAGGAATTATGTTTTGACTTTGTGCAAGATTTGTTAAAATATATTTTTATTCTGTTTTGGTAGTGGTACATGACTAATACATTGGATAAGTGCATGTGTGGGTGTACAGAAGCCTGCTGAATGGTGTGGTTTTTAATAGAAATAATTCAGTTCCTGATTTTTTGAGTACTTGATGAAGTTGTAAAAATCAGTGATCGGAATTGCCTCACTCTCTCAGGTCATTTTGTTGTCTTCCAGACCTATTGCATGATAACCTTGGACCCTATTTCATATTTTCCCAAATGCAGGGGCTTCTTCCATTCACACTGCAAGATTTTTACTAGCACAGGGATGTGTGACTGTGTTTGGGCAGGAGGTCGAAATCCACACTACTTTTTCTTACAAATCCTTCTGGATGCTCAGTCAGAGTGCAGAGTGCTCCTGTCCTGCCCATCACAGGAAGCCTTCTTCTTCTCCCTCATGGGAGGCCTTCTCCTTCCCCTTCTCAGCATCCACCTTGGGATGACTTTGTGCCCAGATACCAGTGCCTCTTTCCTAAAGTGCACACTGGACCGATTAAGGGGAATTTCCTTTTTGTCACCCAGCCCCCCCTTCCTCAGCTTCATCATTGCTCTAGTGACATCCAAGTGCCTGGCGTGGTGACAAATAATCCCTTTCACGCGCCACTAGTTCAGAGAGCTGACGCTGAATCCTGACGTGTCCCTGGGCTCTCCCTGAGACCATGTTTCTAGCTGCAGTTCATGCATTTTTTAAAATAATTATATTTTTAGCACATTAAAGGTGCTCCCCCTACTTCCCCCCTTGTCTTCATACCTAATTAGTCATTCCCTAAGTAAATACCATGGTGCCTCCCAAATTACTTGCACCATGAGGGAATGCAGTTCTCTGTCTCTCGAATATAATCTGTTTCGTGCTGCATAGGAATGATGGATTTGTCTCACGGATAAATTTACTGGGAACATTTTTCATAACTGTTTAGCTTGGGGCATGTTTATGTTTTGAATCAAATCTCACATTTTTGGAGGTTTCTCTTTTTTTTGGAGGCTACCACTGTCTCATTCCCTGAGGAGGGGCAGGGTGAAGTTTCTTAGTGTTTCTCCTGATGGTCTCATTGGAGACCCTCGTTTAAGGGTACCATTCTCCCTGTTTGAGCTACCTATTTCTCATATTCTAGAAATGTGGTATAATTTTCTAGCTTCATGGTACCTTCTGGTTGACTATCAGTTCCTAAACTTGAAAAATGGCATATTTCAGCCTTTAATGTCCTTCATACGTCTCATAGTTTGTACATATGTATTTAACTTTCAGCGTTGTTCTCTGGATTTAGCTGGAAGGCAGTGCTCACCATGAGATAAAGGTAATCAAATGATGAAACTGTAGTCACACTCTGAACTCCTGATTTAATGAAAAAATCACCCGAATGATAAAGTGTGTAATTATGCTGATTTTCATGACATTTGGGTCACAAATGGATTCTTCCTTGTGTACAGATGACATCAAATTAATACCCATTATAGCTTTCTGTTAAGTCACAGGTTTGGCAATGCTTTTATATTAAGTGGGCATTAATTCTTGCTGAATTGTGAAGTGTGTCTTTATCACTTCTTCCACCCAAATGGCTGGAGAGGTCCTTCTTTGTCCTAATGCTAGAAGAGGCTTGTACCATGGAAAGTTGCTTCTACTGAGAACATATCTTCTTGAGGAATAATTCTCTCAAGCTTAAAAAAATATATATTTTCAACTCATTTAATTTTCCATTTACATGGAAGTATAGTTTTATATGGAATATTTATAATGTTAATGTCTGTATTATTTTAAGAAGACAGCTGTGAAGACTGTAGTTCTTTACTTACACCCCAAAAGTTTGGCAGAGCAGCAGAGATGCCGAGTTCCCTGACCTGATCAGAGCACTTCATCATTAACGTCCAGAATGAATAGGGCAATGCCGCACAGTTTCCAGGCTAATACAAATCTGTCTTCTCTGCTGAAAAGGTGTGGTGGTGGCTGAAACTGGAGCGAGTACAGGGACAAATACTGTCCAGGCCATTTCTTGGCAAATTACAGATAAATGAATCTTTCTACCATATGGTAAGAGGTAAGAGTTGCATGACTAAATCAAAACCCAAAGTCCAGCTGAAATTGGACAGAGAGCAATAAACCAGTTTTCTGATGTCTTCTTGCTCTTAGTTGAACATTTTTCCCCTTAAAATATCTTAAGCACTTTTTGAGACATTACTGTTTCTACAGTATGCTGTGCATATAAAGTTTGTAGAAGGATAGTATGTATATATAAGTTTTATATATGTATAAATAAATATATGTAAATCACATGGTAATAATTTTCCTCATGTTCTTTATAACCCTTACTAGGAAATACCACTTTTTTAAACATCTGTGTTATGTTTTGAATTTAACTCCTTCCTCCACTATATTATTACTCTTTGATATTTCATTAATTCTGACTAAATTTTGCTGGCTGAATAATAACCATGGTTCTTATTTCTGCAGAAATGCTAATAAAGGATGGCATGCCATATTTGGGATTTTTATTGAATTTAATTAATAACAAAGTGAGTTAATCAGGTAACATTCACCTTGAACTTTATACTTTAAAGGGAGATAATTTCTCATCTCTTGCATTTTTCTATTAGGTGGAAAAATTCAAGGTGCATTCTGGCAGCTACATTTGAATATCTTTGTAGAGTCTAGTTAAATATTCTGTTTATAAGCGCTGCTGCTTAGTGATCTAATGAGCACAATACCAGTCTCCTGCCACATTCTATCTCTCTGATTCTTTACAGTCAGGAAACGCATCCTGGATTCATTCAGCATGTAAAGCTGTTGTCATTTGGTATTATTTAATATGATAGGAAATAAAATACTTTTTTTAAAAAGACTTAGGTCCTGCCAAATTATCATTTTTAAGTTGGAGCCCTTGTATTTTATGCTGAAAAAATGCTTCATTTCAGGGAATTCAGTAGAAAATTAGATCAGTGCTGTAAAATAATGACAGTATTTCACAGCTATGTGATGGTTTATATTGTGGGATAGTGCATATGCAAAAGTACTCACTTTTTTCCTTAATGGAGTAACTGAATGTGGATTTTTTTGGAGTGTTGCCAGTTTCAGACGATTTTTCATATGAACTATTAGGACAAAAGAAACTCCTTAAAATAGGTATTCAGAACATGATGTTATGGACATAATTCATAAAGCTGCAGGAATGATTTCAAGAAGAAAAAGTAAGGCTGTATAAAATTACATTATAAATCTCAAGGGGAGGAGGGGGAGGAAGATGTCAGAAGCATAAAAAAGTTACCCTGGTCTTCAGGGAAAGAAATGTTAATCCAACACTGAGTGTCTTTGAAAACTTCACCCTTTAGTACTCACATACTCATGTCTGTGCTTGGAATATTGCACACTGGAAGTGCATTAAAAGAGTGTGATCAAGGTTGCAAAGTGAGAAGACTCGGGGAAATGCCTGTGTGAATCCGGTCTGTCCACTCTCAGTCAGTCTATAATTATACAATCATTACTATTAGTCATAGTGTTTTTGCATGATCTTGGTTACTCAAAGCACAGTTTCTGGGGGGCTCTTTGTTGCTTTGCTTTGTCATTCATTTATCGTGTCCCAATTTACTAATTTCAAACATTCTTGAGGATCTTCTCTGCCGGGATAAATTCCATGATAGTTAACTGGGATTCCTTTGATGCTCTTCACTCATTACTGTGCCTTGTTTTCTTTTCATCACAACCCTAACTGGCTATGGGAATTAGGTTCAGGAGACTTAGGCTGAGACTTGCCAGTATAGACATGTGGGGTCAGTGTCAAGGGTTTCTGAGAAGGAACCTTATTTGCTCCACTGAAGGGCCAGCAGGGCACTTCCTGTGCCCCAGGTCTAGCCTGGTCTCCTGCTAGAGCTGCAGAGGAGTATTGGTCCATGCATAATTTATGTCATATCTGTTAGTCTCCTGAGGATGTTTCAGATATGCTGAGGAACCTTAAATGGGTTTAGATGCCAGTGTAGAGGGAACTGATATTTTGACCATTCATTGAGCATGAGGGGAGCGTAGGTGTTTGGCTCATATGGAAACACCCACATTTAGGAATCTGAGTCTGGACTTGGACTCCATCCTTGATGTTAATGTTATTAACACATTGGAGATGGGGAACAGAGGCCCAAAGAAATGAAGACAGAAAATAAACAGAGATTTTAAGGGCTGATTTTTTCAATTAACACAGCAACCTGTATTTCAAAGCATCTCTTCCACACTTCACCTTTTCTTTCCAATCTAAACAAACCCATTCTCCTTGGCTTCTTTTCATACGTCGTATGCTTGGGCCCTCTTACAGTCTTACTGGGCAGACACCAGTTTGTCATTAGCTCCTCACACTGGAGAGCCTAAAATTGGACCCGCTGTTCCAGATGTCATCTCACTCCCCTTGCTCTGCTGGCTACCTTTGTGATGGTGTGGCCCAGTGTGTACTTAGCCATCAACACTGCATGGACATACCACTGGCTCATGCTCAGTTTGTTGTCCAGTCCACCATGACTTTTTCACCCAAGCTGCTCCCACCGGGCCGCAGCCCATAGTGATTCACAGTGCGTCCCAGTTCAGGAACTGGCTTTGATCTTTGCTGGAGTTTTGTGTGGTTCTTGTCAACCATTTTCGTCTGAACTGTTCTTCCACCTTATTGCGGTGCCTCCAAAGAGTAGCCTTGCTCTCCACAATTTTCATTGCTCCTCCTAAACTGGTGTCATTTGCGAACTTGCTGAGGGTGTTTTTTACCCCACCATTGAGGTTGTGTTTATACAGCAACAGTCCCTGTCCTGGCCTTTTTGGAACATTAGTCATGATGAACACATGGGTTTGTGATAAGCCAGGGAAACTTTGAACTACTGACCAGCAGTCCAACCAGTTACTCATCCACCTTGTAGTCCATCTCTCAAGTCCCGATGCCCTGACTTAGGCTGCAGGGACTACAGGAAACCATGCTGAAAGCTTTGCTGAAGTAGAGCTTTGATTTGTTCATGGTAAATCCACTGTGAGTACCACAGCCTATGACTATAGCTTTCTTCCAGTTTAAAGATGTGTCCATCCGCCTCCTCTTTTTTTCAGAGGTGGGTCTGTTGCCGATGCCCACACTGTGTGTGGTGCCTCCACACTGATGCAGTAGCGAAGGCTCTCAGGTGGCAGCCATGCCAACTCCTGCTTTAACTACTTACATCCCATCGGCAGCTGCCTAAGTGCTCCTGGGTGGGTGGGAAGCCCAACTCGAGCCTGCTCTTACCCCTCACAGCATTGTCTTTTTGGGTGACAACTTCTCACATTACCTTTGCTTCCTGAGCACATTTTGCTCACTTTTAGAGCATAGGATGCCTTCCCTCATCCTGCCTTCTGCAGTGGGCTCCGAACTGGGCAGCAGCAGCCTGGACCAAGCTCTCCAGTGGCTTTGATTACCTTGGTACCTGCCTGCCACTTCTGACCCCTTCCCCAGTGGAAATCATGGAAATATCAAAGAAAAGACACTTCTTTTCTTTTCTTTTTTTTTTTTCCTTTAACATTTAAAAATGTTTTTCACTGATGCAATTCTTGAAGATGGTATTAATTTAGGTTGAAACATAGCAAAAGATTGAGTTGAAGGCAGGTATGTGGTATAGAAGGTTTATTCAAAAAATGGTTAGTGATAAGGCAAACTTTGAGGTGTTTCTGAAATTAATTTCTAGGAATTTTAGTGTCAGTGCTACAGCCCAACTGTTTTAGCCAAGCTAATAAACCATGTTTATAAAATTACACACACTTAGTTTACGATATGAGAGAAACAGCAAGTGTGAGGACTTACAGTTTTGCAAATTGGCTGTTTCCCTAAGTTATGTATAGAAATAAACTACATTTAATGATTGCTGTGAAGTGTAATTGCAAAAGGAAAGCAGACATGGTTGTAAAGATAATGTTGAACTAAAAAGCTGACTTGTGATGCCTGTAATGAGAGTTTTCATTGTTAATCAGCATACGTTAATCAGCAGCTGGATTATTTTTTATTAGAAGTTGCTCTGAATTGTCATATTTACTAGAAAATTCCTTCACAGTGATGTGTCAGAATACTGTTGTTACGCTTCACTCAGAAGCTTTGCATAAGCTTCTGATACCTGATATTAACATCTTTGTGTTGGGTTCAAGGCCAGTGTCAGCCCCATAGGGTGGGAGACACCAAAGCTCTGGCCAGCTGTGGAAACAAGAGCGCATCAAGAAGAGGTTTATTTGCAGCCTGGTCTGGACTATGTATTTGATACACTTGCTGGCGTTGTGTTTTGCCAGTCAGATGGTGTAGCGCGTGTTTAACCTGACATCAGCTGTCTAGAAATTGTCTATTCTTTCTAATCTAGTCATTTGAGCTTCTTCTGCAACGGGCCCTTCTGAAATGCTGCGGGTGGTTTGCCCTCTGGAAAGGGCTCTCTCTCCACTGGCTGCACAGCGAGTCTGTCAGACCAGATTGGACTAGACACCAAACTTTCAGACATATAAGGCTAGTTGGACAGAAAGTGTACACTTAAGTGAAATACAAACTGACTTCCACAGGACTGCAGAAAATGACACCAATTTTGTTGTTTAACATTTGCCTCTTTCTTTAGGAAACCAGGCCCGGGAACCTTTTGATTTTTGCTTTTAGGCTCCGTAGTCTGCAGTCTTAATGTATCTTTGCTTATTTTGCTGTTACCAGGTCACATCAACCAGGTAAAACGCAGTATGTCCATGGAGGGGAGCCCAGCTGGGCCATGGGGTGGACATAGGATTTAGGGATGGTGCACATCGGTCAGTCAGCCCTGAGTTATCAAGCCATGGGTCAATTGTTTCTCCCACCAGCTCCATGATTAGGTCCAGTGAACTTTCCTGTTACGCTCCTGGTTTTGTTGCCATGTAGTTTGAATGGACGTCACCTTTTCTCCTTCACTGTGTTTTCTTCTTGCCATAATTTTAAGTGCATTATGGGTTCTTTGATTGTTGTTAGTCTTGGCAAAACGTGCGGACAGTTTTACATTTCTGAGTTTATAGACAAAATGATAATTTCAGTACAGAGGAGTTTGATAATAACATAGAGGTAATTTTACTCTTCTTAATAGGACCATCACTATTTTTGCTGAAAAAAAGATTTGTTTTATGGTTTCGTCTCCTTGGAGCTGAGAAAGTGAATCTTCTCTCTGTCCTCCTCTTTCACCCAGAATCATGAGTGAATTTTTTGAGCTGGAAAGAGAAGCTTTTATTCAAGTAGATTTCAAGATAAGGTCTTGTATTTTTTTCCATAGCAGATTTCAGGTTAAGACCCTAATTTAAATGCATTTGAAGTCAAGGTATGTTATTTCCTTTTAATTTGAAAGGAAGATGGATTTAAAAGCAAAGCTTGTAGAACAGCTTGGACATGTTCTGTAAATTGTTTGTATAAATTCTATGAGAATAAATAGCAGAGAGCTTTAACTCTTCCCTTCTAATTTTCCTTGGATTTGAACTTGTTTATTCAGAAGTTAGAGAGTATCATTTGTGGCATTTACATTATACGGAAAATCAACTGCTCTCCATTTTCATTATTTTTCATGCTGGGAGGTTCCTGGCTTCCTGTATTTCTGTAATGTTGGACAGTCAGGGTGGATGGAGAATCAGACAATCGTTTATCCTGGAGTTTTCCCTGTTTTCAGTCTCTACCCTACATCTTTTACAGCTTGCCTTATTTTCTCCATCTGGTATTTATAGCAGTTTTAGCAATTTCAAATTTCTTTTCCTCTTGTGTTCCCTCAAAAAATAAAATGAAATAAAGAAGAACCCGAATGCCGCAGGTCTGTGCTTTGGAAGTTCAAGAGAGTTGCCTGGATTTATGGAGGATGTTTCCTACTCACATGCCCCGTACTGGTCTTGTGTTGCAAATTAATTCTGGCAGCATTTTCCAAAAAGAAATTTGAAGAAACATGTAAGGGCTTATGGTGTTTGTGGAAACAGACTTTTTCATTTATAGCCCATGGGCTGATAACGTTGCCATCTGATATAAGCTTGATAACTTGTGGGAAGTGATTTGAAGGTATCCTGTATTTTAAAAGAGATTTTTTTAAGGCAATGAAGATTTATCATTATTGATGTTAACAATTTTGTAAGGGATATTGGATCTTGTGCTTCAGAGTTTCATCCAGCGTTTTCTGTATTATCTTCTGTTGTGGCCTTATGTTACTTTAATAATAACCAAAACATAAATGAGATTGAATTCTGGATGGCTTGTAACCCCATTTGTCACTGCCATAACTCTGTCTCTGGTTACTAGGCTCTGGGTTAGACCAACGTGTGGCTTCTCCTATGCAGGTGCAGTCTTTCAAAAGAGGAGATTATTCCATATATTTCTGTAGGGATGTTGGTATGTAATACTTGCAGAAGTCCAGTAAACTGGAGATATTTTGGGTCTAATGCTGCTCAGGTGAAAACACGGTGAGTTTTGCATTTTGATTTTGTATTTTATGTTTGCTTGCTTTCTGGTTTTAGTTTTATGGTTGAAAATTTAAGTATATAATATTGCATGGCCACTGAAAAATGACGATTCTTGCTTCAGAAATTAAAATCCAGAGGCTATGCCCTATATTTCATTTAGCAGGATGTGTTGTCTATGTTGGTAAGTGTTGGTGCCAAGGGTTTGGTGAGCTCCTCTTACTCCAAGCACAGTGGTTTGCACCGGCGCTGCCTGTGCGTGACAGAGTGCAGATGTGACTGCTAAAAGTTTCACCTTCCCTAGTGAATTATCGGCCATGTGAACAGAGAAACGACAGGAGCAATTTCACTAAAAATGAATAAAATCCAGTGGTTTTGGTTTAGATTACCCAATAAATTTCATTCCCTTTTTCTAAGAGAAACTAGCACTGTCCATTAAGGTAAACAATTTCACAGTCCATTTGGCATCCTACAATGAAAGGCTGAGCTCAGAGATTGCTCAGGTACATCCTATTAGACAAGGGAGGGAGCTCTGTTAGTTTTTATTGTTATTTTATCCCTCTGCTGAAGTTTCTAGAAGTGGAAAGCCAAGCAAGTAATAAGAATATTGATTACCCACATTTAATTTTGCCCCAAAATGTGGTTGCTAGTAACCACAGATGCGTCTTCTTGGTAGAAATGGTTTCACCCAGGGGTATCTTTGATATTTTAAAGGCTCTTCCTTCTTGAATTGATCCAAAAAGCATAAAGTGAAAATCTTCACACACTAAGAATCCAGCAAATTTCGGAGAAGATTTTGTCAACAGTTCAGGTTTTATTTTTTTATATTTCATTTAGCATTACTTTTTAAGCTGAACTTTTGCAGTGAACTGAGAAATGGAATTTTAATTTTGCATTCTGAAACTCTCCAATTCTCCAACTCTCTCTCCAACTCTCTCAAAATTCTAATTATTTTAATTTTTTTTACTTCAAATTCCGAATGTGTTGAAGTACTTTCACTTTTATTAGAAAGAAAAAAAAAAGAAGGAATAGAGAAAAGAAAGAAAAAGGTGTGTCCAGCCGCAAAATATTTTTGGAGTAAAATCCCAAACTCTTTCCAGTTTCTTCCCTGCGTACAGCTTCCTATGAGTAAATGTCTCATAAGTCGCTGGAGAGCAAATAACTGCCATACCAAGAGGAAGGTCTTTGACAGTTTTACACTGTCATTTCTTCAGTTAGCAGGAACAGTTTTCATAGCATTTTAATGTTGTAAGTCAAAAAGTTGTGTTCTGGAGGCACAAATAGGGGGCCTCTGTCTTCAGGAATTATAATGGGAACTGAAATTGTTACCTTACAATAGAATTCCTAATCTTTAAACAGCTAAAATAAGACGATTTCCATCCCTGCTGTTCAAGTTCAAATGTGAAACCCCTGCTCTTGTTATATGCCTTTTAATCACAGCAATAGTCAAAGAGAAAACTGAAGGATTGTATTTGTGATTCTTAATAGGGACAAATGAGTGTTTTTTTTTTTCTTTCTCTTTCAAGTTGGGTGTGAAGCACTTATTCTGTGTGCTGTGTTAGTCATAGCCAACAATAAACTGTCTTATCCAGCTCCCTTCTTCTCCTCCTGTGTCTTCTGGGGAGCTCTTTTCTTGCTCCTTATCTCAGGAGACTCCTGGGTTTTGTGTTTCTGTGTGATAGAACCAAGCTAGAGTTCTGCTTCCTGGTGGTGTACTGCAGTTCAGTCTTTAGCAAGTATCTATCCTTTGTAGGGGTGAAAAAGTGAATTTCCCTACTTTTCATCCCAAACCTCCAACGCCTGCTGGTTTACACCCTGCTCAATAGAGGCCAGGGGACTCACTTCACTGTCTGCTTGTTGGTTGCATCCCTATGGAGCACCTGGCTGAACCATGCCAATGGTCACCCAACAGCAAGGACCAGCTGGGCTGTGCCTGGGCACCCACCTCTGGATCCCTCTGCAAGAAACCAGGGAGCCCCAGGGGGCTGCTCCTGCAGCCCCGCTCCTGGCTGGCCAAGAGAGATTGACTCATCTGACATTTTAGCTACAGGAAAGGTGATGTTAAGCAATAGTGGCCGGGGTTGTAGTCCTGTCTGGAGTACTGTGTCCAGTTCTGGCTCCCCAGTTCAAGAAGAGCAGGGAACTGCTGGAGAGGGTACAGCAGAGGGCTACAAAGATGATTCAGGGCCTGGACCATCTTATGAGGAAAGGCTGACTGACTTGGGTCTTTCTTGTCTGGAGAAGAGAAGACTGAGGACAGATCTAATCAATGCTTATAAATACTTAAAGGGCAGATGTCAAGAGGATGAGGCCAGTCTTTTTTCAGTGGTGCCCAGGGACAGGACAAGAGGAAATAGGCACAAACTTGAAGGTAAGAAGCTCCACCTAAACATGAGGAGGAACTTCTTTACTCTGAGATTGGCAGAGCTCTGGAACAGGCTGCCCAGGGAGGTGGTGGAGTCTCCATCTCAAGAGACATTCAAAACCCACCTGGACAAGTTCCTGTGCAACCTGCTCTGGGTGGACCTGCTTTGGGAGGGGGGTTAGACTAGATGATCTGCAGAGTTCCCTTCCAACCCCATGTGATTCTTTGATTCTGTCTTCCAGCGACCTGTGGGATCAGGTGGGACAGTTTGGCGGCTTGCCAGCAAGGAAACTTAGGAAAAGATAGATACAAAGGTAGGAAAGTAAGAAAGTGTAAACAAAGGAAGCCAGCAGCTTGTATCGATTGTGATGGGATTTGGACTGGGCTTTAAAACCATTGGAGTCTTTTGTCAGCTTTTAAGGTTTCTTTTTTTTTTTTTTTTAATGGTATATTTTTCCAAATTAGCATTTAATCATAACCAGAAGAAAGGAAGTAATCTTGTGGTGCTTTGCAATACAGAAGGCTGTAATAGATCCATCTCTGGGGAAAAAGTGCTGTATTTTACTTCCCGTTATATTTTCTACTGTTTAGTCTTAGTTCGAAAAGGCTTGTTGTGAATGGTACAGCACTTTCCTTGAGAGACGTTCATATAACAGTCCCAGGCCAGATGCAGAATGAAGTAATCTTTCTCAAACAGCTCAGGAATAACAAGTCATCTTCAGTTTCCCTGTTGCTGAATTGCTACACCTGGAGGCAGCTATTTTCCCTCTGAACCTTTGGAGTTGACACGGACAACGTGTTTTTGCTTCCTCAGAGGATGTGAAACCTGGGGGTTTATTGGTTGGTTTTGTGGTGAGGGTTTTTGTTGGTTTTTTCCCCAGGAATTATTTTGCAGTGGTAGAATTTCAGTTTGCCTTGTTTAACATGAAGAGATTTTTTTACTCCATTATGGGGTCAAAGAAAATTTGGCCTCTTCGAGCATGTGTTCTTTGCCAGGGGAGAAACGCATGGAACAGGATATATGTTAGATTTATTCTTAACCTGGGAAGAATTTATTCTTCCTCACCTTTTGTGTTGCTTATGACGTACCAGTCCCACAGTAGTTGTCTGCTGGGCAGACTCCCTAAACTACTCATATTTGACCCATATTGGCTTGTAAATCCCCTAGAAACCACTGGTTTCCAGTGCAGGGTTAAGCGGGATATCAGACTGCCTGGGAACATTCAGAAGATCCTGGCTTGGCTGCTGGGCATCCCACAGCCTCCCCGAGCAGCCTTGGAGGGTTTATTTGTAGAATGCCTGTCCCTACAGCTACAAGATCTGATTTTAATGAGTGACTTCAAACACCTCTCAAGAGACAGCAATAGGACTTAGTATTCAGCACAGTCTCTCCTTTTCGGGACAATTGGAGGAGATAAATGGATACAAAAAGAGCAAAAACCTTAAATCATTTTATGTTAGAGCTGGCCTTCTGTCAGTAATTCACCAAAGTGAAGCGCTTTGGAAATGTGCTGTGGAAGGTTTGCCCTTTCTTCAGGGACATGCTAGGGTGGGGTAAGATTGATCTCACCTGGCTTTAGCCATCTGGAAGTTAAATGCTTGATCTTAGATAATCATCTGGGTTCTTACCATAATGAATAGAGAGAGACCTCTGCAGGAGGTAGTGCTGTCACTCTGAAGCCAGGTACCTGAGATGGATGGTTTTGAGAAGCAGTCATGGGCAAGAAGCGTCTTTCCATTTGAAGTGAATTTCTCTTTGAATTTGTTCACCTAAACAGTATGACTGGTAAGTAAGAAAGGTCACTTCTAGTTCATCTTCTTTTCCAGAGTAGGACAGTAGGTAAATTTTGAGTTTGTCAAATAAAGAGATTCAATACTAGAAGAAGACTATTTCTAGGAATGCAGTAAGGTTATCATCTGAGTTAGAATGCTATTATTTTCAAAGCAAACCCTGAAACAGTCCATAAAGGACTATAGCAATGTGTGATGCGTGCCCTTTTGAGTGGAGATCAGCATCTGTGTCCCCCCTGCCTCCTCCCAGGTGCTCCATCCAGCTGACTGCGAAGGTTTGCCCATACTGTTTGCTCCTGCAATGAAATACATTCTATATATAGTGACTTAAAATAAACTAATGGACTTGGTTTTATACATAAGCTCATTGATTTAATAAATAGATATTATTAAGCATATAAAGGTTGAAGGCAAGTTAGATAAAGAAGCCAGCTAATTAATCATGCAGACTGCGTATTTGTCCCTGAGCTATATTTGGATACTGCTTAGCAAGTGAAGGGTGAGGAGATCTGTGCTTGATTACATTCAATGAACTCTCTGTTTTGGCAGAGGAGTGAAAGCAGGTTTGTATTTACTTTTAGGGACAAAAGCAGCATTCCTTTGACGTGCAAGTTGTACTCCTTTACTGCTTACATCTCTGTTTGGAGTAATTTACACCCAGCATGCAATTTACCCCACTGTTTTAAGTACTTGCAGGATTTGGCCCCGACAGATTAACATGCATTTACAAATCCAGCTGGCTGTTTGGAAGCTCCCAAAGGAGTACTTGATTGCCAATTACACTGTTTCTCCTTTCTATCAAATTGCCAAGAAACAGTAACTCAATTGATTTAAAATTATTTCTATCCCACGCAGTCTCTAAGCCTTGCAAGCAGGTTATTACGCTCAGTTGCGTGGTGGTGTTTTACCCCCTTGAATTGTGTTTTTGGGATTGCTCATCATGTGCCCAGTTGGACTCCATTTAATAACTTACTTGTGCTCCATTAGCTGTGTTTCCAATAAGATAATGCTGCTTACCTGTTAGAAAACAAGGTCTCATAGTAAAAGCAAATGCACCTTGTGGCTAGGTTTGGGCAGGTAAATTTCAAAACAGTGATATGCATTTATCATTTTCTTTAAATAAAATAAAAGGAAAGTCATTACAGTCATAAAGGAGCCAATTGGTTCCTATTGTCTGTCATTTGATATCTTTGCTTATCCTTTGCAAACAGTTATGTTAAGATTAAAAAGGTGGTAAAGACAAGCACTTGGAGTTATGTAGTGGTGTGATGAAGGCTGCCTCCCTTGTACCCCCTCGTATGGGTGGGTTTGAATTTAAAGAATCACATAATCATTTTTGCTGTGAGCAGCTTACCTTGTGCTGTTCCCTCCTTGACTGGTGCTTGGGTTTTGAATGTTTAGCATTTTTCTCCTCCATATTCCAAGTGTGACTGTTATTATTTGAAGTTTACAGAACAATTTGAATAGAGAACTATTAACCTCTCAAAAGGCTTCTTTATGTAGATTATTTCAGGTGTCTGACTTGTCTGAACACATAGCACTGGAAAGCGCTGGATATCTGCTGGGAAAAGCTGGTGCCAGATGGGGCTGGTGAGGACCACCATGTGTGGAGGCACCAGGGTAGGCAGGAGATGCAATGTGTGTGGTAGGAGCTGCCTGTGAAGCCCTTGGTTCAGAGGACATGTCTATGGCAGAAGAAGGGTTGGGATGCAGTTGCCTATGGAGCAGAACAACTGAGCTTCTGTTCTTCTAACCCCCTTCCTTTACCCTGCCTGCTTTCCAGCTTCTGTAGCGAGTAGCATGAGCATCCTCATGGATAACCTCATGCACCAGTACAGGTTGGGGGCTGACTTGCTGGAGATCATCTCTGAGGAGAAAGACCTGAGAGTCCTGGTGGACAATAGGATGACCGTGAGCTGACAATGTGCCCTTGTGGCCAAGAAGGCCAATGGCATCCTGTGGTGCATCAGGAAGAGTGTGACCAGCGGGTTGAGGGAGGTTATCCTGCCCCTCTACTCTGCCCTGGTGAGGCCCCATGTGTCCAGTTCTGGGCTCTCCAGCTCAAGAAGGACAGGCAACTGCTGAAGAAGGTACAGCAGAGGGCTAGAAAGATGATTAGGGTCCTGGAGCATCTCTCCTATGAGGAAAGGCTGAGGGACTTAGGTCTTCTCTGGAGAAGAGAAGAATTAGAGGGGATCTGATCAATGCTTATAAATACTTAAAGGGTGGGTGTCAAGAGGATGGGGCTGGTCTTTTTTCAGTGGTGCCCAGTGACAGGACAAGAGGAAATGGGCACAAACTTGAATGTAAAACGTTCTACCTAAACATGAAGAGCAGCTTCTTTACTCTGAGATTGGCAGAGCTCTGGAACAGGCTGCCCAGGGAGGTGGTGGAGTCTCCATCTCAAGAGACATTCAAAACCCACCTGGACAAGTTCCTGTGCAACCTGCTCTGGGTGACCTGCTTTGGGAGTGGGGTTGGACCAGATGGTCTCCAGAGGTCCCTTCCAACCCCATATCATTCTGTGATAACAAACCTTCACAGCTCTGTGGTTTGATCTGAAAGGAGCCTCATCACCCACAGGAAAGGAGACAGTGATCATGGGGGGAAGAGCTCAGGGTCAAAAGAAGTTGGAAGCTAACTTCTGTTTTCCATCATTTGACTTTGCAATAGGGATTTTGTTGTTTTGGCAGTTCACAGCATCTGATTTCCTTGGTTTGGAAAGAAAAACACATAAGAAAAACCCTTATGTGGCAGTGATATATGGCAAATCCATTTACTAACAGACTGTCTTGCATTAGGCATGGATGCAACCTGCATTTCCATTGGGCTTCACAGTTCTTTTCCTAGAGCCTAAAGTAAGAAAATTCCTGAATCTCAATATTTCTAAGTCAGAGCTTGTTAGGCACAAGCTTTTTCTGACTCTTCCTGGTATAACTCTTTTTTTACCTTCTCCTCCTCTTGTCCTCTCTTCTGGCTTATCCATCCAGCCTAGTGGTCTGTAGTTTGCAGTAGTTAGGCTTTTGTTTCAGGCCCATCTTCCTGGCCAGGGTGTTTGTTGCTTTCCAGGGTCTTCCCTGCTGGACTCTATAACTGCACCCTTTTCCTTCCTTGCCTCGCAGTCGCAATGTCCAGAAAACTGCATTCTTGTTTTTATGGGAGTTCCAGCTTCCTCCTGTACTTACAGTCCCAATCCCATCCTTTACACAACCTCTGCTCCCTATTCTCTCCATGCCCCTTCCTCACTTGCAGGTTTACTTTAAAAAAAAAAAAAAAAAAGTATGCTTTTTGGAAATATTTCTTACTGTCTTCGGAGACTGCCAGGAGCACCAGCGTGCACAGTGCCTGTGCTCAGCTCTGGGATGAACAGATAGCAAAGCCCAGTATAGCCAGTAACAGCAGTAGTTTGAGATTTCCTAATTGATACAGAATGGATCACACCTGGAGTGCAGGGATATCACACAAATCAGTTCTGAGCTTTTAGGAAACGAGCAGCAAGCATTTGCAAGCGACAATTTTTTGAACGCTTGTAATTGAGGAGAGAAAGTGGTCAGAGAAAAAAATCAAGTACATCTCTGACACAAAGGCTTCTCCCACGCCAATTCAAAGTCCATCTTCCAAAAAACATGGACAGTAGAAATTTTCAGACAGATTTGGTTTATTATCAGTCGGAATGAAGTAGTTGTTCTGCCTTCAATAAATTTCGAAGGAGCTCACCATGATGCAGCCAATCTGGCCTGGAAAATCTCAGCCAGATACAGGTTACAGTTTGGACAAGTAGCAAGTAAGCCATTGAAAACAGTGTTTGTCTAAGGCATTTTCAGGCAACCATAACACCAGGTGGTGGTACCGACCCCATCTCTAAGAAGTGTGGGTTTGTGCATGTGCCTGCATAGCACAACTGCTATTTTCTATATAATATTTAATGCAGCTGGCAATCAACAAAAGCTTTTCTTGTGTAGGAGTGGTGAACATTAAGGTTAAAATATCAGCTTGGTTTTGGACTGTTGTTGCAATGGAATATAATAACCTCTCTGATAGTTAATGTTTATTCAAGGAGTAGCCTAGAAAAGCAAGATATAGATGTCTGTGGTGGTGTCGGGTAGAGGCAGTCTGTGATTTGGCCAGGCTGTAGCCCAGTGATTGCCTGTGCTCCCTGTTACAGAGCATTGCACAGGCTCACTCAGCTACCAATTTGCAGTGAAGAAGAGGAAAATTTCAGTGACAGGCAGACTTCTTTATATAGGCAATTTGTAAAGCCTTTGGAAATAGAATTAAATAAACAAGACACTATTATACAGTTGACCAGCTAAGTTGAGCTTTAGCCAGTAATCCTGCTTAGTAAGCACATTATCAGAAGGAATACTCTAGTCTAGACACTTCTTGTGATTTTTAACTTTGGAATGCGGTTACTCTGAAATAACAGGCTTTGAAAGGAAAATTGTCTGAAATGGCTAGTTCTTTACTGCAAGCATTAAGGACCTTCAAGGAGAGAAAACATTAAGCACTAAAGTGCTCTTCAATCTGGTGGAGAAAAGCATAGCATGAGGGAGTGTCTGAAAGCCGGGGCAGACAAATTCTCATGGGAAGTGAGGCACATTTTTAACAGAGTTACAATCCATTGGAACAAATTATCATTGAAGGTGCTGGGTTTTTCTCCCTGTTTTCAAATTAAGGCTGACTGTCTTCTCGACTCTATTTTTCTTGGGCTAAAACAATACTTCAGTGAAACACAAATTATTGACCTTTTTACAGGGTTGGCTGGGAGATGTATGTTTACCTGTGATGTACAGATGAATTTACATGATTTGATGGAGCTTTCTGAATGTAATATTATGAATTTAACAGCAAATGCTTACTATACTTCTTCCCAAGCTACACATCATGTCACTTCCCTTGATTTCTAGCTTGCTTGTATGTGCACATTGATGGAGAGATGCCCTTATTTTTTCATTTTCATGGGTTTTGACATCATAGTTGACCTGGAGCCTCACTGTGTGTAGGTACAGCTGGCATAAAAAGTGTGAAAGACTTGGGTCTTTTTAGTCTGGAGAAGACTGAGGGGGGATCTGATCAACACCTATAAATACTTAAAGGGCGGGTGCCAAGAGGATGGTCTCTTTTCAGTGGTGCCTAGTGATAAGAGAAGAGGAAACGGGCACAAGCTTGAATGTAAGAAGTTCCACCTAAACATGAGGAGGAGCTTCTTTACTTTGAGGGTGGCAAAGCATTGGAATAGGCTGCTCAGGGAAGTGGTGCAGTCTCCTTCTCAAGAGACATTCAAAACCCACCTGGACAAGTTCCTGTGCAACCTGCTCTGGGTGGACCTGCTTTGGGAGGGGGGTTAGACCAGCTGATCTGCAGAGTTCCCTTCCAACCCCATGTGATTCTGTGTTTCTGTGATGGTATCCAAAAGGACTCAAATGGCCATCTGCCTGCAGGAGAATGGCTTCACGCATCTCTCATGGCCCTTATCTTACACCCTGCTCAGAATCTCCTGTACATATCAGCCTCTGGCCTGTAAAGGGCTTCTTCTGCTTCTTTGATTAATTGGCTGTGAGATGTGGAAACCAACCTGAGCTAGTTCCAAGGAAACCCGTATTAATCACACCATTACACAAACCGTATATGGCAAATCTAGTGAGCAGCTGCTTCCAAAATCTGTGGGAGACTTTGAAGCACAGGGACAAAAGCCATACTTGCATACTTTTGAAGGCTAAATAAAGCCTTAGCGAAAAGCGTGGAGCTCCAGCAGGCAAATGAAATGAAGCATCTGGATTCCTTTATCATATCCCCCCCCCTCCCCCCAGAGAAAGAGGGGGGAAAAAAAGAGTTTTGTGCCTGCAGAATGAATGATCCTTGAATCCGTATGCTGAGCAGGGAGCTTTGTAGGGGCACACGGAGGAAACCCTTGGGAGGTACCTGTAGGTTCGGGTAATACCAGGGAGCAGGCTTTTGGGATGATGTTTTAAACATTTACCTGGTGGCCTGTTTAAGCTCAGTTTATGGGCAGGATCTTGTTATCTCTGCCGTTATCTTTTAGGTAGCCCACAATGCAATGTGGCAGATGAAAATGTATATTGAACGGCAGTGTTATTTCAGGAGCTGTGCCAATCCTGTGTCCTAGGAGAAGCAGGGGGCTGCAAAGGAAGTAATAACATGCGTTGGACTCATTGCACCCCGTGTCCGAAGGCAAGGGAACAGGAGGCTGCAGCTAACCTGGGCACACTGAGGTCTGGCATCGCTGAGTGTTTGTGGGTTGGGCTTTGCAAGGTGCACAGTATTGCACAACACAGAAACTGTATGCAATTAAAATGTGCTTAATTATTAATTATTTAAATGTAATTAAATTATGCTTAATGGACTGTGTAAGTGCACGCCCACACCTAAACTCTGCTGTGGTTCTGCATAAAGCATCTATACACCAGCCTTTCTGGGAAGGCAAATCCACTCATTAAGCAGGTGTTCCCTCGCTCACTTCGTTCTGGTTTTTCACTAACATTTTGCCCAGGGGGAACCTGATTATTCACTTGCAATTAGAGGAAATGATGGCTTGTTAGGAGTGGGTTGGTGTGGGAGCACTTTTCACCTGCAGTGAAAGTTGGTTTTGTTGGGTTTTTTTCAATTCCATCAGTGAATTAAGCTTGAGGAAGAAGAATTCAGAAACCCTAGGCTTTACCAAGGATTGGGACTCTGTTCCAGGAGGATATGTTTCCTTTAGGGTTTCTCATATCCTCTTTTTCTGACTCAGGCTGTCTTGTCATTTTTCTCCTTCTCACTCATCCAATTCCCTCATTGCTTCACCTTTTTTATTTTTGATTTTTATTGTGTCATGGCATCACATTCCTCCTTCACACTTTTGTCAGTCATTACTCGCTTCTTCCCATTTGTCATTCTGTCCACTGCTGCCCTGGGTAGCTCCCACTTCCCTCCTTTCTGTTTTTTTTTACCATCTCATATCTCCTAAGCATCACATAATGAGGAACAGATTGGATTCCTTACTGGGCTCATTGGCCAAGAGCACCATGTTGATGCCAGGTTGAGATGATATGATATGATACTACAGACAGGAGTTGGAAATAAGTAAACGTGGTTATTGTGGCACATTGAGATTCTTGGCTCTACCCCAAGGGATTTAAAAAAAAAAAAAAGTGGAGCGGGAAGGAAGAACCTGCTGAATAGTCTGTTTCAGCTCACTTTGAGGAGGGGGGTGGAAACGACGCAGAGCAGCAGCTTTATATTTTGGAGCTGATTTTGTAATGATTCTAGCAATCATGCTAATTTTTATCATTGTGTTTACACAAAATAAAAAGTGATTTCCTTTATAGTTCAGTTTGTTTGCCCTTCCCCTTGTTTGAAAGGTCTCCCAGCACCACTGGGAGTGGATTCTTTGAGGACTTCTTAAACTGTTTGCGAGACAGGTGTTGGCATCCTATTTGGCCATCACACAGGATGGCTGATGCTGTTTCAGTTGGCTGTGCAGTCTATGTACCTGGTGTTTTCAATTTAGAGGAAGATCTGACTGTCTGGTAGAGACATAGCTTAAAATCATTATTCCTTATTGATGGAGAACTGATGACCTACCAGATACTTTTGCAAATAAAGAAAGCTTGAAGGTCTTCAGCATTCATACCTTGGTGTTAGAGAAATTTAGGATTAGTTTATTTAGATTAAACGTGAAGAACTTGCATTTAGCATCATCCAAACTTAATGGCATTATTTGGTGTCTTGGTACAGTTTGTATTCGTAGTCTTTCATTTATTTTTTCATCTTTTTGTGAATATGATGAATAAACAGATAATGTAGGAATAAACAACTCATACCATATAGAGGGTTTTAGTTGTGCTACCTGTTATTTCTGGTTTTGCGTTGAAAATTCATGTTTTCATTGCTAAATAATTATAACCGTTTCTAGGTCAGGTCATGAGTGAGCCTAACTCACCCTTGCCTATGGTGATGAGAAGTCTGTGACTCTTTGAAGTGTCTCTCCTTTGCTCTGCTTATTGGTATGATGGAGAGCATCCATGGATTGATTTGGGGCAGATTTACATGATGTGGGCAGCGCACAGCACCTGTTGACTGCACCCTGCCAGCCACCTTTGGGCTCCTGTTCATGGGTCGGTGGGTCCCCTGAAGAGGATGAAGCACTGCGGAGCTGGGGCTTTGAACTCAGTTTCTTACCCTGCAAATGATACCTTGGAAGATTTTCACCAAATCATGTAGGTCTAGATCCCCTGAAAAGTATGTAGGCACCACCTCATCTCAGAGGGTGTTTCATACTGAGTATTTTCATGGATTCATGCTTCTATCTGTGCGCAGGGATAAAAGCATTTTTTACTGAAGTGATACCGGTGGTAAATAAATTTAACCGGTGTGAGATCCTCCAGTACAAGGGAGATGAGAGCCCTCTCAAGGTAAGAGTACACTTGAGACTTGATGGTGTTTCCACTGTAGCCAATTGGTTAGGAGAAAGAAAAGTAAGTTTCCCTGGGAAATAGCCTTGTAAATTCAACCTTGATCCTGGAGGCAGTGGTTATACTTTGTCATGAAGAGAGAGCAGCAGATGTCAACAACAACAAGGCTGATCCCAGGAGCATCAGTGCAGGGTAAATGTACTTTTTTTTGGTGAGCATTCAGCTGCTAAGGCTCTGATGTGACTTTCAGTCCTCCTTCATTCCCACATGCGAGTGAAAGGCTGCACCACAGTGTCCGGCTGGGATCCTGTGCTGATAAAACCAAGGTTTGGGCATCTTCCTGCTGTGGGATGGCACTGCATTGCCAGCAATGTGGAAGAGGGATGCTCAGGTTTTAAAAGACTTATTAAGGCTGGTGTGAAGGTTTCTGAAGATGTTAATCAGAGCTTTGGCTATGAGCATAGTTACTATGACTCCTCATCCTGGGGAAACCAGTGTAAATGCTTTACAACTTGCCAGTCGCCTGCTCTAGGACGCACCAGGAGAAGTGAGAAAGGGATCAGCAGAGAGTCTGATACAAGCCCATCCTAAGGCGACTTTGCCCTGTAGCAGATGATATTAAACAGATCACTTAGCAGAAAAGTAATGTTGACAGATTTAGGGGTTTTGTTAAAAAAGGAGAAAAAATATCTCACCACCACCAAAACCATCTTTCTGTGAAACTTGCCATTTGTTACATGAAGAAACAAGCAAACTTTTGAGGATGAACAATTTGCCTTCTCGCATGCATGTCAAAGAGTGAAATCCTTCTTGCTCCAGGTGAGATAGTAGTATGTTTCTTTTCTTGAAGCACAAAGTGTTGTCTTTGCTGTCTCAGAGACAAATGCTCTGATGACTTTCCTGCACAAAATGCCACTTCTTTGGGCAGTGTGTCAAATAATGGCCCTATTCCACATGCTTCAAACCAGAGCTTTCTAAGAACTTGTTTTTCACATTCCAAGGAATAGTTTAGATCAAATCTCTGCCTTGTGATGATACAGTTATTTATATTTCTCTAACACCAAAAGCCATTAGGCATCCTTGCAAAAATGAGTGGAACCCTCCTCTCCCCTCCCACTTCTCCCTCCAGCGCAAAACTCTCAATCTGTATGTTGGCTATAAGATTAAATTAGTCTGATCACGTGCAAACACGTACTGCACAAAGTACAACTCCATAGCACGTTACCCATGCTATGTCCTTAGGTTTTCTGTACTGAGACTATTTTCCCTCCAACTTAAATACACTTCTGAGATGCAGTCCCCTTATGTTTCTCCATTAGACCTTAGTGATGATGCTCCAATTGTTGGATCATCTGAAGCAGCTGCGTCCCTGCTTTCATAGCTGTAATCTTGGGCGTTAAGTGAGATGGCCAGAATTTGTTTTGTGTGGTTTCTTGCCTGCCCGCATAGAGCAGTGTGTGCGTGCAGGGAAATGTTTTGCTTGGTAGCATTTTTGCTTTTTGTTTTGAAATATGTATGCCTGCTCCATGCCTGTATTCTTGGAGGAATTAAATTTGCGGTTTTGGACCGGGCCCTAAGGATGCTCTCACTGTAGCATTCATTGATTTAACCCTTTTGGTAGACACATCTCTTCTGCTGGAGGGGCAGAAGCAGGACTGAAAAGAAGCATCTGTGATGGGCTCCTTCTTTTATAGTCCTGCTTTATAAAGACAGAGAAAGAGTCCTCCCCTCAGGACAAGCCTGCGACCTGGAGGCTGCTATGAGGGTGGGGAGGTGCGTGAAGAAGATGTTGCCAACGCCATACCACACACAACAGCATCTGGTCTGAGGGAAATCAGATGTTTGGTTGCTGTGAAATTGTCCCAAGCCTTGCCCACTAGTTGGACCCCAGTTCTTCCCAGTTCTTCTTCTTTTCTTTACTCAAAGCCTTTAGACCCACTGTGGCAGAAACCCACGTTCAGAGGATGACTGGAGCCACCATCGGTGGCTTTCCTTGGAATCCTTCCTTAGGGATATTGTTCTGTGCTGGGATTTTTGCTTTTTGTGACTTTTTTTTTAATTATTTTCCTGTTTCTTCACAGTAGTTTGCTACAGCGTGCTTTGTCATGGAGTAGCAAGGAGTGCTAGCAGCAAGCCTCAACTTTGTTTATTTGGGGGTTTTATTGTTTTCTTTTGTTTTCCAGTGGGATCCTGTGAGAACTGTTTAAATACAACATTTCAGCTTATGCTAACCCAGGCCTGTTTCCTTCCCATCCCTTAAGGAGAACTGGGTGAAGGGAACACTGGCAAATTCACACAGATTTTGAACAGAAACAAGATAAAATCAGGAAAAACCTTTAAGTACTGTAAGGATGGTACATACAGTTGATCAGAGTTTTTGGGAAGGTTGTGGGGTTACCTCCAGAACCAAGAGGTGCATCATTTTCACAGTGTATAATAAATTGAGGGGGGGTTAGCATATGGGGAAACATTCACCCATGTAAGTTTTCATTGCAAAAAATACAAAAATGGATAAATGCATGCAGTAACTGCAGCATAATGTCATCTGCTATTTATTTCTGAAGTCTAAAGCAAACAAATATGATCTAATGGAGAAAATGGTTGCTTTGAAAGCCAAGAAAAAAAAAAAGAGGGGGTGTACCCTAGTCCATGGATCATGCCTTTTTTGTTTGTGGTAAAAATAGAAATAATCAAATATATTGGCCAAAACTCAGACAATTTCAGACAAAGAGTACCAGAAAAAAAAAAAAAAGGGAAAAAAATATATTGGCTTAAAGCTGGGGGGAAAAAGTGTTTGGAAATACTGTGGTATTTAGTGGGAGTTGTTGTCCAAGTAAGTGCCTTATGCTTCTTTCTCATCTGCATTGAAGGCTTTGTGGTGAGACCGCATTCTTCTCCTACGCGATGGTTAGAGGAGGTGGCGAGCTGTGGGAGTGAGTGGTTGGGTGCATCCTGGGGGATATGCATGACACAAAAATAACTGTAATTCCCACAGATTCAGGCAGAGGTAGCTATATTTTAATATCCTGAGATTAGATCACCAAGCTATTCCCTCCTTTTGAGGCAGCATCCCACCATTTCTGCAGTGGCTGATGTGGAGGGATCAAGTGCCAGTTGTGTCCTATAGGTATTTCTGTTACTGATAAACTTATTAACGATGTTCTCCTACTTAGGTCTTTTCTAATAACTTTAATTTTTTTCAGTATGGAGTCAGACCCAAAATGTCACACTAGTAAAGATTATTTTTTTTCCATGACTCTTAAAACATTCAGGTCATCAGGCTGAGACAGTTGGGATTGTTCAGCCTGGAGAAGAGAAGGCTCCAGGGAGATGTTATAGCAGCCTTCCAGTACCTAAAGGGGGTCTACAGGAGAGATGAGGAGGGACTCTTTATCAGGGATTCGAATGATAGTACAAGGGGTAACGGTTTTAAACTGTAAGAGGGGAGATTTAGGTTAGATATTAGGAAGAAATTCTTTCCTGTGAGGGTGGTGAGACACTGGAACAGGTTGCCCAGGGAAGTTGTGGATGCCCCGTCACTGGAAGTGTTCAAGACCAGGCTGGATGGGGCTTTGAGCAACCTGGTCTAGTGGGAGGTGTCCCTGCCCATGGCAGAGTGGTTGGAACTGTATGATCTTGAAAGTCCCTTCCAACCCAAGCCATTCAATGATTCTGAGATTTTAGTGTTCTCTGCTCACATTTTGCATCCAGCCTTCACTATCCTTCAACATTTTGGGCATGGATATATTTGGATCAAGAGGGATTTTTTTTGAAGCAAATCTGGTTGTTCCTGCTTATTAGGCTTTGGTTCAGGTTGGGGAATCATCTCATAGGGTCTTCTTCCTTTCTGGAAGAAATCTTCCAGATTTCTTCTTCCTTTCTGGAAGATCTTCTTCCTTTCTGGAAAACAGAGCTGGGAGATATGCACCTGGTGCACTCCAGCAGCATGGGCATGCAGCTGTGGGAGCAGGCTGGAAGACATTCCCTTGGTGCGCGGAGTATGGTTTTGGCCTCCTCAGTACCCACTACTTTGCTGTACTGACCCACTCCAAGTGCATCATACTGTTGCTAACATAGGCACAGGCTTACTCTGTCCTAAAATGTCATGGAATTTAATACCTAAAAGAAACATTATTCGTCTTTCTGAATAATGGAAGCGATATATTACTCGGTGACTCTTTCAGCTTCATGGTAGCACACATAGCTTAGACAGTTTTGGTCTAGGAAACAATGGACCAACTTATATATTAATATGATGGACTTTTTTTACTCTTACTGTAAATAAAATGTTCAATTCTATTATGAATTTGTTGCCATTATCTTCTTTATTTCCCTCAGCTCTTGACACCTGCTTTTTCTGGCATTGTTTTAGGGGGGCATTTACTCCCTTTTCCGCATCTTCTTCCATACTTCACCATTTTATTGGCTAAAGCAAAAGGTCCCTTGATATCACTCTGTTATGAAGCTACTACATCTATAAAGACAGTTTCTGCCAATCCAGGTTTGAGAGATGTGTTTGATGACATAAAGTCTTCTCTTACAGTGTACTTACAATTCTATAAGGCTTTGGACTTGATGTCACCAGATCTTTTGATTCAACCTGTGTAGACATAACAGCATATACTAGAGGGGTTAAAAACTGGTTTGATGACATATGTCAAAATGTCATTATCGGGGGAGGATATCAGTGAGGGTATTCTTTCTCACTAGATACTTCTGGGAACAGTTCTTGCACTGATATTGCTCGATATTTTTGGCAGAAACCTAGAGAACAGTAAAAAACCTTTTCAGATGACATAAACATAGGTGAACGTGCTAAAAATGAGGAGGTTATTTGTCAGTGTGGGCAAAAAGAGCATAAAAGAAGAAGCTGAGAGAAGATTCTATCTGATGCTGACAATGTGGTATTGAGCAGAGACCAGAGAAGACTTCAGTTGCTGCAAGAAGATACAAAACCAAGGATCTTGATGTGTTGCTTTTAACAAGGAGAAGGTGGTTTGGTGTATTCCTCCATCCACGTGGATACACATAGAAGAGTTACAGAAGTCTGGCATCTCCGTGATTCTCCTGATAAAAGCGTGACAAGATCCAGTGACTGAAAGTTAATGTAAGAAATCTTTTACTTCAATATGGGACTGCTACTTACTAAGGAAAGTTGCTAAATATCAGAATGCTTGCAAAGGAAGGTGATGGACCCATGGCTTGGAGGCTTTAAAAAGGGTTAGTTATTTCTGAAAAAAAAAAAGCACATATATATTACTGGGCAGTTGTGCTTTGTGCTCTTGACCTTGAAATCTAGAAGTTGTACATCCACCTGCTCATCCTGGCCCTGAGGAGAGTGAAGAGTACTGGTGTAGCCTTCAGGAAATGTTTAATACTTGAGACTGTCTATGCTGCTGATAAATAAAATGAATTCTTTGTTTCTCCTCCCAAACTTGTTGCCTACCAGGGTCAGAATGGATGAATCACTGCTTTGTTTTTCAATACATAATTGCTTGAGGGTGTGCTGGGTCTTTCTTTGTCTGTTTTTTTTTTTTTTTCTTTGTTTGGTTGGGTTTTTTTCTGCTTGTCTGTTCCCTGGGATGAGAGGGACCTCATTTGGAGATAAGAGGCTGAATGTGATGAACGAATGCTTGGTCCTGTGTCTAGCTTTGGAGTCCTCAACACAGGAAGGACATGGACTTGTTGGAACGGGTCCAGTGGAGGGCCATGAGGATGATCAGAGGGATGGAGCACCTCCCCTATGAGGACAGGCTGAGAGAGCTGGGGTTGTTCAGCCTGGAGAAGAGAAGACTCCGGGGAGAACTTATAGCAGCCTTTCAATATCTGAAGGGAGCCTACAGGAGAGCTGAACAGGGACTCTTTGCCAGGAAGTGTAGTGAAAGGACAAAGGGTAATGGGTTTAAACTGGAAGAGGGAAGATTTAGATTATATACTAGAAAGAAATTCTTTTCTGTGAGGGTGGTGAGGCACTGGAACAGGTTGCCCAGGGAAGCTGTGGCTGCCCCATCCCTGGAGATGTTCAAGGCCAGGCTGGATGGGGCTTTGAGCAACCTGGTCTAGTGGGAGGTGTCCCTGCCCATGGCATGGGAGTTGGAACTAGATGATTTTTAAGGTCCTTTCCAACACAAACCATTCTATGATTCTAAGGCTTGATTCTGTGGTAAAGATCACAATGATGGCTGTCTGAATGGAGGAGACGGTTTTCCCTGGCATGATTAAGGGAGAACTCAGAAGAATTTCATCTCTACAGTAGGGCTCATCTGTCATTTGGGACGGTCACTTTTGCCAGATCTTCCCTGGTGATTTCCCTGCTGAGTCTCTACAAGGAGCTGTGAGCACCAAGGCTGTTTTTTCTTTCAGCCTCGGGCATCTTGAGAGCAGTTCGCCTTAAGGTCAATGGTTGAAATGTGTCTGAGGAGTCACACCTAGAAGCACCTGCCTCTGCCCCCAGACCTGAGGGGGTGGCAAGATGAATACCACCTAAAAGTCACCTTTGGTCTTGATGAATTGTAATGAGACTTAGGAGTATTGAGCTCAGACACAGAAGTGTTGTAGATGTCCACATTTTTGTTTTGTGAATCTATGGAGATTCCAGCAAAAGCCTCCCTTTGCTTCTGCTTATCGACTTTAAACATCACCAGTGAGAAACTGACGCTGTATCACTTGGGAGAGACAAGACAACGTTATCTGTGAAACTGTTTTCCCCAAATAGTTTGAATATGGGGAGCAGTTATGGACCTCAAGAAAATCTGACAAAGGAGGGTAGAAATAGAGGATGGCTGTGGATCAATTCAAGTAGAGAAGGTTATCTCTACAACCTTTAAAGGCTAGAAGCTTAATTTTTATTTTTAAATGAAAGCTTAAATTCTGCAGATGGCTTTGATAAGGCAGCGCATGGATTTTTCATCTCCTGTTTGTTATTACTGTGAGGTCAGGAAAGGGTCCTGCGTTAAGGATATCTGGGAGGGAAAAAAAAAGGAAGAAAAAAAAAGTGTAAAGTCTTCACAGGCCCAAAGCTATAACGGGAAGAAAAGCAGTCCTCTTAGGAATGGCACATCAAAGCAGTTTAGGAGGAAAGTATCTGTTTGTATTCCCACTGTAGTTCCTCTTTGCCACTACCACCCCTGGAGCACGTTCTTGACCTCACCAGTAAATTATTACAGTAAATGCTTTTGTTTTTATTTTTTTATTTTCAGGAATGAGAAGAGAGATGGTGTCAGGCAGGGGGGGTGGGCAGACAGGCAGAGAAAGCAATGTTTGTCTCCACTTGCGATGGAGCAGAGCAGTCTATAATTATGATTTATTTAGTTTTGATGTGCAGCACACTAAACTCCCCTCTGAGCTGCATTTCTTGCTGCGGTGGATCAGGCACTCAAGTGTAGCTACTGTTAATAACTGTGATTGTTCGGGTATTTGCAAAATCTCTTGAAAATAACCAAGTGACTTGTGAGCTGGTGGGTTTGGGCTTTTTTTTTTTTTTTCTCTATTTTCTCCCACACGGAGAGGATATTATTGTGCAGTTTGAAGTCTAGCGAGAAGTTACTTTGATGTTCTCTCTCTTTCTTTTTTCCTGCCTCTTCACCCTGGAAAGATAAGATAAATTCTCTGCATCGAGCTCAGGCTGGGGGGGAGCGGGGAGGTTGCCCACTGCTCACCCATGTCTCTCCACCTCTCACCGCTCCATATTTGGAGCTGAACTTTCTTGGTTTCTCACTAAAGCGACTCCCTCCAACCCAGTTTATGAATCCTGTCTGCAGTTTAATTTTTGCTCCTTTTTAGGCACGAAGGAACAGGTGATATAAATACAGATATTTAAAATGCATGTGCTATTCTTATACAAAGCATTGGTATTGTTTTAGTGCTTTTTTTGCCCTTTTTTTTTTTTTTTTTCTGAGATGAAATCAGCAGAGGTTGGTCAGTGAATTTTGGCTGCTTTTGTGTGTGTGTTGGCTACCGTTCAGAAACCCTCTTTGGCTGGCCGCAATTTTCCCCGTCTCCAGCCTATCTTATGAGAAGGTATTTGCTTTTAATGATTCTTGCCTTGTAGTGGTGCTGGCAGCTGGGATGCCATCCCTTCCCTGAGTGACAGCTCCGCTCCCAGCCTCTGCTGCAGAGATTAATACAAGCAGTTGCCTCTGAAACATTTTAATCTCACTTTTGGCCGTAATGAAAAATGGGTAATCAAACCCTGTAAATCATCACCAGGAGACAGTAAACACTGCTCAGAAGTGTTCAACACCAGGCGTGGATTGCACCTCAACCTTAAATCACTGCTGACTGCGCCGAGACCCCAGCAAGCCAGCTTCTTGGAAAGGTGCCCTACGAATGATGCCGAGGGGTGACTTGTGCTTCTCATACAGGCGAGCTTAGTTTGAGCTTTATTTCAGTTTTGCATGGGATTTTGGCCGTGGCCTTGGAGGGTGGCCTCTCACCACGCCTGGGACAGGAGGCCCACAGCCAGTTTGTGTGGGACCAGCTGCAGGTCTTGCTGCAGGGGCTGTCGGTGTGGAGCAAAAAAATGGTTTGCAGTCATTGCAAAGACCTGAATGGAAACTTGTATTTATCAAGCACCTCTGTCTTTAGCTCTTCCTACAAATGTGCCAGCATTTGAGATGAAGTGCACGTGCTCTGTAACAGCCCTTAAAACTACCTGTCTGTGGAGGTTTTTCAGTGAAAGCTGGTTTGGTTTCCTGAAAGAAAAATTTGTCTGCCTTATTTTTACAGGGCAGTTATGAGACTTTATAACAACATTAGGAAAAATTAATGCAAAACAATGTTTTTCATTCCTAAAAATGACCTTTCCCTT
>JAOTQQ010000001.1:195962066-195978530 GCA_026546715.1 Gallinago undulata | reverse complement strand
TTATGAGACTTTATAACAACATTAGGAAAAATTAATGCAAAACAATGTTTTTCATTCCTAAAAATGACCTTTCCCTTTTTTTACCCAGCAGTTGGGCACTTGACAGATGATGTCAGTAACTGAAATTCCTGAAATGCACTTGCTGCTGACCTGTAAAACCCCCTGAGGCAGATGCTTATGGCACAGGCATTGCGCTCAGGCACCTTGTACAGCTGAATATTGTTAAACTGCTTGAAAGTTCTGTCTTTGTAAATGAAACAACCCAAAATCACTAAAATTGCTGCCAGCATGTGAACATCAATGTTTTTGAGATAACAGAAAGTTGGAACAATAGAGGAAGAGGCCATATGTTACTATTTAAATACAGCTTCATTAAATACAGCTTCAACAAGCCCTTCATTTTTGATGCAAACAGGGGGATGCTCCTGAGGGTCTCACCCAGGCCCCACTGGCCAGGGTATGGCCTGGAGCAGCCACTGGCTGTGCAGGGGAGGCTGCACTGTAGGGTACAGTTGAGAATTTAAACCATAGATGAGCTCATGCCCAAACCCACCAGAAACAAAGCAAAGACTTGTGTTGAATTCAGCAAGCTTTGGAAGCAGAGGTGGTTTGCTGGGTTTTCTTTTTTTATCATCTTCATATCATATCTGAATTAATTCGCAAGCTCAAAGGAAATGTGAAAACCTCAGGAAGGCTGTGTTCACCCAGGTTTTTCTCTTCCTGATCCTTTGTGGGTCCTGAGAGTTAAGAGGGTCCCTCCAGAGGCAATGAGGGACTGGTGTGGCTGAAGTCACGCAGGTCCAGACCTGAGGTCAGGGGAGGCAGAAACTTTCTGGAAGACATGAAAATAGGTCTTGATGGTGTGTGATTCTAGGTGATGAAGTTAGTCTGTACATTGTACATCCCTGGCCTTCAAGTAATTTTCCTGTATTCAATCCCATTTAAAACCCATTGAAAGAGCGGCTTTAATCTGGTAGGATGAACTGTTTTACTTATTCTTTTTTTTTTTTTTCTGCATTGATGCTGTTTATTTGAGTGTAAATTAATATTTTGGAGTTTTGCAAGTTTTAAGTGGTCATTTGCTAAATTTTACTGGATGAGTATATCATCAGTAGTATATCAGAGGAGTGAACATCAGGTAAATAAAGAATGATTAATAGTCTTGTTATTGCTGTCCTCAACCTTTTTTATAATGCGAAATATGCAGCAATTTAAGGATATGGACAACTGATTATCTGGCTGGGGATGATGACAGATTTGAAAACACATTTTGTTAGGACACATCTGCATTAAATTGAAACAGTTTAGATAAATATCCTGCCAAATATTTTAAGTGGGTTACATGCTGACTTTTTTAGTATCTATTGTATGTAAATTGCATGTTTATATTTTTGTAATTGCACTTCTAACAAAATGTAACAAAACATTTCTCTCAGAAAAATTCCACTCCTAGTCAGAAATTTATAATCTATTGCAGGATTTTTGCAATAAATCTGAAGAAATATAAATAATGGGAGAACAAATATAGTAATGGTATAATATCCTGTCTCGAGGGAGAATAATTTAGGAAATAAGCAGTATAAAAAATAGCATAATTGCATGCATGTGGCTTTATACGTTCTCTATCTGTGAATAACAAAAAAACCCATCATTTAAAAGACTAAAAATGAAGACTCCAGATTGATACTTTTTTGGTTGTTTTTAAATACAAGGTTTCATATTTTACATGGCCACATACTCCAGTTGAAAGAGAACTGTGCAGATATTTGTAAAAATAAATACTGTGCATGGAGAGATGTGTCTTCTGCTGGTTGGGCTACAGTAGTGAGGATAAAATGGAAGAGCTCTTCTGCTTGCACATAAGAAAGAAATATTTTTTTTTTTTTTTTTACAGTGATAACACTCACTCACTGGAACAATCTTCCTAGGAAGGTGGAAGAGTCCTCATGACTGGGGGTTTTCAAGATGTGATGGGACAGGGTGCTAGATGATCTCTCTTTCCCATGAAAGGTTGGACCAGATTATCTTCTGAGGTCCCTTCCAAACTGGGCTGTTCTGTGATTCTCACATCACCTGAAATGTATATATCAGCATATTTCAAACATCCTCCTTCCCTCTCAGAAAGAAGTCTTGCTACTTATTACAAAATCTTTAAGTGTTGTTCTTTCTACATCTATATGCAACCAGTAGGCTATGCCACTGGAAGATGACTTGGAAACAGTGATATCTGAGCCACAAACAAGATGGTGGTTGCTTTTCTAAGCCGTGCTTGTGCTCCAGCTACACTCCACTTGAATTATCCTGATGTTGCCTGCCCCTGTGGCATCAGTTTAATGGCAGCTTGCGGAATTTTAGCTTTAGCCAGTTTGCGGAGGCTCCTGTGTATGGCTGTGTAGAACTGTGCACTGCAGAGAGAAACTCCATTGTTCTTGATAACTTTGGTACAGTTATCCTACATCCAAATACTGAGAGGTATCACTTGCTGATATAGGTACTAAAGTCAAAGACTCTATAGATATGTTATTTTTACTTAAAGACTGTTTTTAAACTGAGGCGTAGCAAAGATAAAATAATCTAGTTTAAGGATCTGAGAATCCCAGCCAACGGGCTGATTGTGTACTGGAGAGGGACTGGGGAGGGGGCGTAGGAGGGAGAAGCCGCACAGAGAAGCGTGAGGTCTCGTGAAAGCTTTTCTGGTAAATTTGTTCCTTGAAGTGTTCAAAATGGGGATGGCAAGTCACGTTCCCAGAAATGAGTGAGAAAAGCATCAGCTGAGAAAATGTGTGGAAGTTTAGTGTATCTGGGTGCAGGTTGGAGGGATGTCTTATGCATGTACGATTTCCTTCTATTCTTAGGTTTATATTTAAATGGAAATTTACATTGAAGCAGAAAAGGACACCTCAGCTCACAGAATTTCTCTCCCATACACGGGCCCATGTCATCAACGCAGAGCAAACATTTAGAGTGCTTCCTCCCAAAAATGTGGCATGGCAAGGGCAGCGGGCAGAAAGAGCAGTTTATCTCCCGTGCCCTTTCAGCTGAGTTCTGTGCTGATGCTGCCACCTGTGCCCCGTGGAGCCATGTTTGCTGTCACGGCTAACCTGGGCTTCAGACTAGCAGGCAGAAAGATGAAAGCCTAATACCTTCAATCATCTCACGGAGCCATTCATTCCTCAGAGGGTTTGCTACCAAATGCTCCTGTGCCTTGGTGTTCTGGCAGGGTTTGATACACCATTAAATGGTGAATATACATTTTCACATGGTTTTTGGGTTGTTTTTTTTGTCTTTTCTAGTGGCCACAGCACTTACAACCTCACTGTCAGCTGTCCTCATGTCCTTCAGAACTGCTCCTATGGTGGCATATTGTGCATGTTCAAGGAGCTGTTTCATTTTGTTTAGCTAAGGCAATTTACATGCTTAATTATCACGAGTAAGCTTTTCTGATGAGCCTTGTGAAGGAGCTGAATATAAGAAAAAAAAAAAAGGAAAAACAAAAAAGAGGGGAAAGGTTAAAGAGACTCGATTTTCTCCAGCAGATAACCACACGACAGCTCTGGATGCACTCAGTGACCAAAGCTGCCTTTCCTCGGGCAGCAAAAGAAATTCTGAGGCAAATGAAATAAAAAGACAGCATTTAGGAGTAAATAGTCCTAAAGTAAATACTCTGGAGCAGCAGTTTTCTGGAGAGAGAGAGGGATCAAAGTCAGTAACACAGCTGAGTTGTTTTGTCTGAAATTGCCTTTTTTCCCCGTGGGTATTGATGTGGGGTGCCCGTGACGCTGGCTACTAGAACCAAATCCAGCAAAGATACACTGGGATCACTGGTTCTGTATTGCCATTCATTTCTGCTATTGACTAATTTTGGCCTTAACCTGAAAGGTTCAATGTAAGCATTCTTAAGGGGCCACGTAGGACTGGATTTCAAAGGTATGTCTTCTACCCCAAGTGTTTCTTAAAGCTCTTTGAGTTTCTGTCATGACATTGCTGGATTCAGCTGGGTTGCTCAGCACTGAATCTATAATCCCTGGATTTGAGTGTGGTGCTACTTTCACTGACAACAGAGATATTAATTAAAATTGGTGGTTTGTAAAGGGTGATTTGATTCCTTGGGACCTTTTTGCTTTTGCTACAGAGGAAGAAGTGTCTTCAGGGTTGGAAGACCCTGGTGTGCAGAGCCTTCTTGGCAGCCCAGGACATCCTGGGGTAGGAAGAACCTCATCCCAATGATGCCTCTTGGCCATCCGCAGTGCCAGGGAGTGAGGAGGATTTGGCAGGCTCAACTGTCCCAGCAGGCAGTTGTTTTTTTTTTAATTAAAAAAAAACCAAAATACTAAATAAATGAATAAAGGAGCTGTTCTTGAAACACGAGGGCTTTGGCTTGTCATGAGCAGGGTAATGATGGGCTATCACGTAGAGCAGGCACATGTCATTTTTCCAGCTTGGTTCATTTCTCTGAGTTCTTTATAATCATGAGGAGGGAAGTAATTGGCAAGTAGACTAATAGGATGAAGGTGTTAACAGACATTTCATTTCCTGGAGAACAATTTTCCACAGGCTGTGTAAAAACCTGGTTTTATGGTTTTTGGGGTTTTTTTCTTTATTTTTTGGAAAAGCCAAAATTTTCCAGCTGAACTCTGACTGACATAAAGATTGCCTCTACCTTCCTTTCTGACAGCTTTAACAACAAGTTGACATATCTACAGTAAATTATATTATGAAGGGAAGCCTTTACTGGAAAATAGGTAGAAACAAACACAAAACAACCCAGAGATGTGCACAGCAGGAATCTGCTGGTTTTAAGGAATCCATCATTCCAAGCAGTAGCTGGTGGCTGAGCTACTCTCTTCTGGTTCTGCTTATATGTATGTTTTACCTCTTTATGTGCTTCTGTATGCACATATTTAAATTGTGGTCACTGGCAATTGTGTGTGGGAGACCATGTTTGGAGCCAGAGGAGACATTCAGCCCTGCACCAAAGCTCTTTTCCCAAATGGTATGCGTGTTCCCTGTGGATGCAAGAACTTGCAAAGGAGGTGGTTTGGTCTCTTGGCTATGGACTCGTTATCATTAATATTTTCAATGGATCTTACACAATAAAGTAGCAGTTTGTTTGCAGCCTGGGGGGTTATAAAATGGCAGGACACAGCCTCTGCAAATTTTTGACGCTGGGATTTGTACAGGTTGCTTCCCAGGTTATCTGGTGCTGGTGACTTTTCATCTTCAGTTGTCAGTAACTTCAGCCCATGGACAAGCTGCAGATTCAACCATCTAGGCTGGGTTGGTTTGCTTTGCGTTGGTAACGCAAAGCTTCTGAGTGCGAGGAGCTTGGGCTCTTGGCTGCCTTTGCTCCAGAGAGTCTTGGGGGATATTCAGACTTTTGGGTCACTTGTAACAGCAAATAGGAGACTCTTCAGACATGATATTTTAAATAATTTTTGAGTCAAAGGTTAAATTTATGTCATCATCCTAAACATGGAGTGTATTAAGACGGGTCGATCGTTCATATCATTAACCTAGAAGCTTGCTTTGTTTGTTTTAAAGGACATTGATTTTGTAATTACCCCAGAGATAGCCACTGAAAACCCCAGGAATTTACAGCTTAATTGAAATCCAAATATTGAAAGCTGTAGGAAGGTGTCATTTTGAAGCCTGGTGACGGGCTCTGCCATCTAGTGACACCCACAAGAAAAAAGAAAATGTTTACAAAAACAAGCCAACCCTCAGATCTGAATATTTTTAAAGTCTACTTCCTATCACCCAGGGTCATAACTGATAAAAGGTCTCAGGCACAGCAGTGTTGTCATTGTCTGGTGACACATCTCAGCTAAGCTTTGCTTCGGCCTTCTTAGGTCTGCAAGGAGATCCATGCAGATTAAAACCACAGAGTGTTTTTACTGTTTTGAGTATTTACTCTGTCAGGAAGGTTGAGCTTTTGCCTTACAATTAACTCTATAAGGGACCCGTTCTGTACGTCTGGCAAGCAGGACTGAATGCCAGTGCCCTGTCCACAGGGAGACGTGTACCCAACTAAGTCCTCATATGCATAAAGTCTTGAAAAATCCACTTGAGATCTCAAAATGCAGGTCTTGCAGTGTCCTTGAGCTCATCCGACTCCTAAGGAGGCCTAGGAAAGATGGGGACAAACTATCGCAGGGCCTGTTGAGATAGGAGTAATGTCTTTAAACTGAAAAGGAAGATTTAGACTAGATATAAGGAAGAAATTCGTTACTGTGAGAGTGGCGAAACACTGGAACAGGTTGCCCAGAGATGTTGTAGATACCCCATCCCTGGAAACATTCCAGGTCAGATTGGACAGGGCACTGAGCAACCTGTTCTAGTTGAAAATGTCCTTGTAGGGGAGGTTAGACTGGATAACCTTTTAAATATCTCTTCTAACCCAAACTATTCTATGATTCTATTTCTAGAGCTTGCTTTCCTCAATTTTGATCTTCCTGAGGGTGTTGCAATGAGAGCTTGTATCTGTGTTTTGGGTAGGTGCTTGCAACTTCTGGTTTTCCCTGGAGATGGGACTCCTTGGCAGCTGGGTGATGCAGGGAGAGGGACATTTCTTCCACCGGAAGGGCCCAGGAGCAAGGGTTGAGCACTACGTCAAATGCCAATGAAGTACCAAGCAAGATGGGCTCCCCACATCCTCCTCCTCCTCCCTCCTCCTCCTTCTTCCCCCAGAGCACCACTCAGCATTTGCGCATTGTTCAACTTTCTGCCCGTGATTGAGGGGCACAGGAATGTTCATAACTTTCCAGTGCTGTGAAACGAAAAAGCCTGTTGTGACTCGGAGGCTGACTAACTGCTGACCAAATCTTGACATCTCTTCTATTTCTTTTGTCCATCCTGTCAAAACTATTTTTTCTTGGAAAATCTGCCTTTTTTTTTTTTTTCTGTCCTGCTTTATTCATGGCCTTTGCTACCTAGAAGTTTTAAGCTATCATAAATTCCTATGTTTTTCCAGTGTTATTGGCATCAAAATTATCTCTGTTACTGATGTTTTCCAAATCTTTTGGCTCGGTTCAGGAATGAGGTTGAAGCCTCTTGAAAAGTTATTCAGCGTGTGAATCATTAAGCATGTTCTAAATGGCAGGAGCAGGGCCTCACATCAGCAGTCTTCTCCTGTCTTTGTTTCTTCAGGGTCTCATAGCCTCCATGCTGTCAGTCAATATTAAATAATGTCCTGTGAGTATTTAGGAAGAGTAGTAATGACTCCACATCCTCAGTCTCATCTGTGCGCAGTGGAGAAAACTATAATGCTTGTATAACCTTCACTCATTTAGCAAAGCTCAGGGGCGCTAATCTTCATTTTCTTGTTCCTGCTCTGTTTGTTGTTTTCTCCCTTAAATGTGAATGAATACAAAGACCTTCTTGGCCTTGCAGTAGAAAACAGCCAAGGACGGGAGAGGGGAGGAGAGAAAAAATAATGCAATTAACTCATTTTAGATGGCATTGAGGAGTTGGACTTTATGGATCTTCAGGAGCTAATCAGTATGAAGAGTTGATGTGGTCTGACCAGAGCCCTTTTTTCCAGGGTGAATTAACAGACTTAAATATGGTCTTTGGCCATGCAGCAGAGATTTCCAGAAGCTTGACTCTGGGCGGTCTCTGATAATATTCAGGATGACAGCTTTGGCTTTACTGCAGGGGGGCTGGGAGCTACACAGGCTGTAGATTCCCTGTCCCACCGCCTTGTGTGGAGTGCAGGCTGGGGCAAGGGAGCATCTGCTCAGTATCCTCCACCTGAGAGCCTCTGATGCATTTATGTTGAGCAGAAATACTTGCTAGATACCAGTACCTTGGGGTTAGAAACAAATTTAAATTATTAAATTTATGTTATTTAAATTAACATCTCCACCTGTTTGTTTTCATGTTTGAAGGCTTGGTGTAATTGGGTTATGGGAAGTCATAGAATCATAAAATCAGTGAATGGTTTGGGTTGGAAGGGACCTTAAAGATCATCGAGTTCCAACCCCCATGCCATGGGCTGGGACACCTCCCACTAGACCAGGTTGCTCAAAGCCCCATCCAGCCTGGCCTTGAACATCTCCAGGGATTGGGCAGCCACAGCTTCCCTGGGCAACCTGTTCCAGTGTCTCGCCACCCTCACGGGAAAGAATTTCTTTCTGGTGTCTAATCTAAATCTCCCCTCTTCCAATTTAAAACCATTGTCCCTTGTTCTGTTGCTACAATTCCTCATAAACGGTCCCTCTCTGGCTCTTCTGTAGGCTCCTTTCAGATATTGAAAGCCTGCTATGAGGTCTTCCCGGAGTCTTCTCTTCTCCGGGCTGAACAACCCCAGCTCTCTCAGCCTGTCCTCATAGGGGAGGTGCTCCATCCCTCTGATCATCTTCGTGGCCCTCTGCTGGACGCGTTCCAACAGGTCCACATCCTTCCTGTGTTGAGGACTCCAAAGTTGGACACTGTACTCCAGGTGGGATCTCACGAGTGCAGAGTAGAGGGGCAGAATCACCTCCCGAGACCTGCTGGCCACACTTCTTTTGGTGCAGCCCAGGATGTGGTTGGCTTTCTGGGCTGCCAGTGCACACTGCTAGCTCATGTTAAGCTTCTCATCCACCAACACTCCCAAGTCCTTCTCCTCAGGGCTGCTTTCCATTCTTTGCCCAACCTGTATTTGTGCCTGGGATTGCCACGTCCCAGGTGCAGGACCCTGCACTTGGCTTGGTTGAACTTCATGCAGTTTGCACAAGCCCACCTCTCCAGCCTGTCCAGGTCCCTCTGGATGGCATCCCTTCCCTCCAGCCTGTCAACCACACCACCAAGTTTGGTGTCATCGGCAAACTTGTTGAGGGTGCACTCTACCTCACTGTCCATGTCTCCAACAAAGATGTTGAAAAGCACTGGTCCCAGTACGTCTGTCCTGTGAGTGATGACACTCCACACGTGGATATGCAGAGAGGCCGAGGTAGTGCAGGAGGACACCTGTGGGTCTGACAACATCCAGTCTGGTCGGGGCCTTTTGAAGAGCCAACGGTGAAAAATAGGGAGAGCTCAGTGGTTGCTTTGATAGCTGTGCCCAGTTGGATTGGCCAGTGACCTAACTGTGGTGCAAAGCCTGCAGGAGAGAGATGTTAGCACATGGAAATGACACGACCACAGGAATACATTTGTCTTGCCAATGTCTTAATCCAGGTGTGGGAATGCTGGCAGAGCTGGAAGCTGGTAGTCTTGGAGATTGCTTCGTTGGCATTGTGGTGGCTGCTCTCTAACAGGAAACCTCTCTTTGTGTTGGCATCCGAACAGGTGCCAAACTGTTGTGTCGTTTTAAGACAGGACGCTGCCATGTGCTATTTCTCCTGCTGCTGTGCTGTGTTTAACATAGCACTGCTTGTCAGCATGCCTAGCATTGGAAAGTAACAAAAAGAAATTATTCGGGTGCATTGAAAATAGGTAGAAAAATCCATTGAAAATAGAAAACTTTCAATTTTTAAGGTCTAAAACGTGTTCACTTGTTAGCGTTTAAACAACAGCTATTAACCCTCCTGCCCCTAACACTTATACCTTCCTTACCCTTTTCTGCTCGTGACTTTTGCAGCCCAGATGAATATTCAATGACTGGTTTTAATAAATGATTTTTTTTTTCTTTTGGAAATGAGACAAGGAGCGTTAGTGTCGATGCCCCTAGCCGTATTAAAGAGATTGTAGATAATTAAGCACTTGCCAGGGTCCAGGCAGTTTGTTGATGTGTTTTTTAATTTTCTGGTGAATGAATGATGTTCTTTGAAGGGAGCTGTCATTGGGGAAATCAGAGATGTACTGAAGCACACCAGTGCTGTCTGCACTGTCATGTTCAGTGCAAGTCCAGCAGTATTATGGTAGAGCTTATGGGCAAAGCTAATTATGCATCTGCCAGATGCACTGACAAATGCTCTGTGCATCCCTGTGTTAAACTTGTGAAAATTTATGTCAGCTGTTGAGATTTCAGGTTGTTTTCACAATAGCTTACCACGTTTTGAGGTGTAGATGCTTTGTGTGCCATCTATAATGTAAAAGGCAATCATTCATAACATAAAATGAAAAACGTAAGACTGCCGTGGTGTGTGGAACTAACCCGTGAAGTTTGTATAAGAGAAGGATGGGATTTGATTTGCTTAAGGAATTAACTCTCTGCAGTGTATGACTAACTTTCCCGTGTTGCTCTGGAAGCCTTGTGCATCCACCCCTTGCAGTGTTGCTGCTGAAGCGTCGGGACTGCGATGCTGAAGCAGCCCGGAGCTGTGTTAGGGAAAGGAGAAGCAGAAAGAGTGAACCCCATTGTCTGGCAAATAGAAAAGGCTGTATTCTGGTTGTGGTCACCTGAAATGACAGAAGAGAAATCCTACCCACACAGGGAGGTTTACTGGTGGTTTTGGTGGGACCATGCCCTTGGCTGTCCTTGCGTTGGCTGTCATGCTGCAGTTCCTGCTTCCCCAAACTTATGACGGGTTGCAAAGAAAAGTCCTTGCAAGTGCTGCTAATCTCTGCTTAGCATCCATTACTATGAGTCAGACTATATGCTGATGCTCTCCAAGTGCATGGACAGCAGTGACCAGATTTGTAGTAGCTGACTCAGGGTGCAATCTCATCCCAATCAAAATTTTGCCTTACTTTGATTAAGGAACACAGCTTTTTCTTCAGAGCAATTTCCATGAGGCCAGATACAGTCTGCTCATTACAAACGGAAAGATGCTGGAGCACAGTAACCTGCTCAGAGAGGACAATGCCATTTAAAGCCCTGAGTTAATGAGAAGTCTACAGCACACATTTGATAAGCTTTGTCATCCTTTTGTCTGCAGATCATAGACCCTGCATTTTAATTTACTATACATAATGCTTTCTTAATGAGTTCCAGTGGATGGCCATTGAAACATGGCACTGCAGCTGCCAGCGTGATTATGAAAAAGAGGCAGTTATTTGATTTACGTGATATTCTGTTATGGTAACTAATATTTGCAGATGAGATACAATAGATGGAGAAAAAAACCCTCCATTTAGATTTTGGTATCTCAGGACTAAGGTGCTAAATCAATTTATTTTGCATGTACGTGGACAAACTGCTAATTGAAAGCTAATGGAATTATATTTGAGTCTTAAGAGACTCCTGTTTGCTTTGCACCACAAAGTTCAAGCAAACCCAGTAACACTACCAGGATTTTTAAAGTGCAAATGAGCTTCTTAATATAATACATGGAAACATTTTATACACGAGGTCCCTCATCTCTTCCCAGTTTCAAAAGAGAAATGAAAATAATTGAAACTTGAGAACAACAAAATTGTAACGCTGTGGCAGAAGTGATGCATTGTGGATGGTGAGTTTTGTTTTGCAGGGAGTTGCTTTCTTGACCTTTCCTTTTCTACTGCTGGGTCCTGTGGGTAAGCCTGTATCTGGGGCTCTGTGCATGTGTGTGTACACACTGCTCCTCTATCCTATACATCCTTGTATAGCACCACACTGGTGTCTTCTCACACAGCGGCACTATATAAAGGGCTTCTAGGGCTTTTTTTGTTGTTCTCCCTGTTATTTTTTCCCTTATATTGGGATAGGAGCCAGGATGCCCTTGTGTGCTAGGCAGTAAACAGAGGGAATTACTGTGCTATTATTTAAATAGAGTTTTTGTGTGGCGAGGGAACACGTATGCTTATGGTGGGATGATACTGTGGGACCCAAGTCTAGGAACAGACTTACATTCTGGTGCCTAAAACAAGACACAAGCTGCTGAAAAAAAATGAATGTGTGAATCAGGAATGAGTTAAGTTTTGTATGATCGCAATTTCTGGCATTTTCTAAGTTAGGCTGCTTGACTTTGCAGTCTTACTATTCTAAGTTGTGTGTTCTTATTCTTATTTCTATTATTATTATTCCTATTATTATTATTTCCCTCTGTTTTGGAAAGCCCTGTGGGGCTAGCAGGGGGTAAGACCTGTCTGTGGGTTTTGCAGATATATATTTGCAGGCGCTCTGAAGTGGTAACACAGGTCTCTGGTTTCCAGTCCCAGGTGTGGGGAAAAGGGTTGTCACAACCTTTCACCCCTCATTGCCCAAATCTCATTTGTCTGTCCTAGACCTTCTCTGTTTTCCCAATCTATTGCTCCCAAGTTTTCCCTTTCCGGATCAAGCACTGCAGCAGTCTGCCCGGGGACATGGTTTAGTTACTGTCCCTGGAGGTATTTTAAAGATGGGTAGACATGGAACTGAGGGATCTGGTTTAGCGGTGAACTCGACAGTGTTACGTTTACAGTTGGACTCAATGGTCTTAAAGGTATTTTCCAACCTAAATGATTCTATGATTTTATACATACACCATACAAAAATACCATTGCCCCCCTGCACAGCAACCAGCGGTAGTGCAGCCAGAGCAGCAGTTACAGGGACATCTCACCCTGAATCTGCAGCTCAGACAGTGTCCTGTTTTCATCTGGGAAAGACTTTTCTTTCTAGTGATTGCTGTGAAAGGAATATCAATAATGCACATTGTTTTAGTTGTTGATAAGTGATGTTTATGCTTTTCAAGGACTCTTCAGCTTCCCGTAGAAGCTGAGAAGGAGCATAGACAGAACAATGGAATGGCCAATGGAATATTCCGTCCTGTAGATGACATACGCGGTATATAAACGGGGGTTGGGCAGGGGGCGGAGGAATCCACAATCACTGCTTGGGATGGTGCCAATTTGTTGGGTGATGAGAATGACTTGTATTATTGTTGTTGTTGTTATTCTTATTATATTTATTTTCTCTTTTATTGTTCTACTAAACTGTCTTTATCTCAAGCCATGCAGACTTTTTTTCTCTTTCGTTTCCCCTCCTTTTCCTCCCCCTTCTCCCTGCCCTCTGGGGGAAAGGGGAGGAACTGCCCAAGCGGCTGCATGGTCCCAGCTGCTGGCTGGGATTAGACCGTGACAGACACCAAGAGTATCCTGATGAGTAAAACACAAATGCATCTCTACTCGTCCCATGAAAATTGAGATTTTCCTCATTAAATTTACAAAACCAAATGTTCCACTAAGAAAAATAGTAGCTGGTTTTGCTTTGGCCTTAAATAAAGAGTGATGATAATTAATTTGCTGTGATACAGATCTCCAGTACAAAAGTTTAAATACTGAATCATTTAAGTTTGGCAAAATGCAGAGGAGAAGTACTGCAGCCGAAAGCGTGTATGTTAGGGGTGAATGGACTTGAAGTGCGCATTCCCCTTCTGTAGCGTGTCAGTAAATGTATATGTCTGTGTGTGCACCGTGCGAGGCTGAGTCATCGGAATCACCCTTTTGCCAAGACACTGAGACTCTGAAAAAATAAGAAATGCATGTAAAAATACACCCATCGCTAGATCAAAAGGATGCAGCAATGGGGGAGCTGCAGCAAGGCAACAGTGATGCTCACGTGCGTGGAATGTCTTCTGTGTGAGAGGAGATCAAATGGATGGGGACCTCCAGACGCAACTCGGAGAGAGGTAACTTAGGGTGGAGTGGCAGAGGTGGCATTTCCGAAGTGGAAAAAAGAGAAGGTAGAAAGGAGTGATTCTTCACAGGATATTGAATGAAATTACCAGGCAGCAAGTTCAAAGCAAACAAGGGGGAAAGCGTTTTCCCCAGCACCGCACCCTGGGGTTGCACAGCTCTGCACCCCATGGCTGCTCTGCCTGCTGGGGACTGAAATGGACTCACAAAAGAGCTAAAGAAAGTCATGGATGAAAAGCCTTTTGAGAGCTATTATTTACCAAGAAACAGTTATTTCTCGTGGCTCAGGAATCCTCTAATTTTAGGTTGCCAGAAGATGGTAAGGTCTGCCTGGGGGGGTCTCCCTGTACTCATGGTGTAGCCTTACATCTGGCTCCAAGCAGCAGCAAAAATGAACTCATGATTTGGTTCAAGCCAGCCCTCCTTGTGTCTGTTGTTTTGCTGAGCTTTTAAATTAGTCCGTTCTAGTATTTTTAGAAGTTTTAGAGGACCAATTGCTTTAATACTACTGTAATTAAAACCCACAACTCTTTAAAACTCTCATTTGGAGGAAGTAGGTCAGTTTGCACTTATTTGCCTTGAAGGGCTTTTTTTTTCTTCTTTCATGGCTTAGTTGTAGGCTGACATACCATCTGCCTTTCCTTGGCAAAGCAAAGGAGCGGAAGATAAAATTTCTAAGATAATTGGGCTAATATTAATCGTTTCTCTCACGTGAGGTGAATCACTGGCAATTACCCATGACCATGTTTCTGAGTCCTCTTCACAGTCTTTTATGGTAGACTTTGAGCATGGAAAACCTTTCCAGTAAAAAAATCCTAAATAAAAGGCTCAGGCTGACCACAAAGTGTGCTAAGATCACAGAATCGTAGAATCATAGAATGGTTTGGGTTGGAGGGGACCATAAAGATCATACAGTTCCAACCCCCCTGCCATGGGCAGGGACACCTCCCACTAGACCATGTTGCTCAAAGCCCCATTCAGCCTGGTCTTGAACACTTCCAGTGACAGGGCCTCCACAACTTCTCTGGGCAGTTGTGTCCACTCTGTTCCAGTGTCTCGCCACCCTCACAGGAAAGAATTTCTTCCTAATATCTAATCTAAATCTCCCCTCTTCCAGTTGAAAACCGTTACCCCTCATCCTATCGCTCCAGTCCATGATAAGGAGCCCCTCTCCAGCTTTCCTATAGGCCCCCTTTAGGTACTGGAGGCTGCTATAAGGTCTCCTCAGGGCCTTCTCTTCTCCAGGCTCAACAATTCAAACTCTCTTGGCCTGTCTTAAAACTGTGTGTGGACAGGAGGGAGCCGCATGCAGTGCAGCAGTTGGGTTTTGCACACTTGGGAAATCATGGGATAAGCCCTGGCGGGATGCGGGGACAGGGCTCCTCCTGGGGTATCACTGAGCAGGCTGGGCTTTTCCCCACTCTTGTCTTATACCAGGTATCAGTGAGACGAAGCCAAACGGTATGGTGACTTCACCATACGTGATTATTTGTTATAATTTTAGTATAACAAGTCTCCACAGTCAAAGAACATGTTGGTTCATAGACTCTGTATTTGCTAGTTTATCTGGTTTTGCAGAGATTTTTCAGTAAAAAGGTTAAAAAGTGTACATCTGCAACATCCTCAAATCAATGCTGGTTTTGGTCCAGCACATTGAATTTCTTTCCTTTCAGCAGCTGGGGACTAAATAAGCAGCGGCACTTTCCCTACTCTGTGAAGCAAGACCAGAGGAAAATGTTGCTTCTAATGCCAATGCTGCCTCTAATATCAGTGTGGTCCCTTGGATTAATGGCTAGCAATTGCTAAACCCCTTTTATATATATATGTAAGAAATCTGTATTTGAATCTAAGTTATCAAAAGAAAAAAAACATGGAGAAGATGCTTCTTCCTTTCCTGTTGGTTGTTCCAGGCCTTCTGCCATAATTTTTTTTTTCTGACTTTAATGCAAACTGTTCTTATTATAGCTTTCACTTTGAAATGCTTTCTTTGTTTTATCTGCGCATGTGCTTTTAAAAGCTTGCAGATGGTTTTTCCTCACCTCGGCTTTACAGCTAGCCAGTTCTTTTTTTGTTTTGGTTTGGATTTTGGCTGAAAAGTGAGGCCAACAGGAGCAGGAGACTATTACTCAGTCCAAGGAAAGGAGAAGATGGACCTTTGGAAGCAGATGGCAGCATGAAGAGGTTTCAGTAACGGAGGTTAAGAAAACAAATGCCACAGACTATTAAAACTTTATGAAATGAGGGGCTTGTCTAATTATTATATGTGCAGCTTAAAGGAAGCAACGTTCAGTAAGTATAAATTTACCTTTGTTTTTTCATCATCCTTCTCTACTGACAGCTATTGTTACAGGATGCAACACTGAGAGTCGGGTTTGTTTTGGTTTTTTGCTGTTTCTGTGGTCAACTAAAGCAGCTGACAGCAGCCCACTTTTCCTGTGGTTTCCCATGTGTTTCGTAGCTGCTGGACACTGCAGCCTGCCAATTGGTTGGTGATTAAGAAGCAAACAGGGTAGTAAAGTTTACAAGCGTGAAGGCTGATAGCACACAGTATGGTATCGGGTGTATGGAAATACCTTGGTCTTTTTGGCTCAAGCTGTAACAGGCATTTAAGCCAAATTCTTATTTCTATAGACCTATGTTTGTATTTTGACTAGTTCTGTTTTGTTCAGAAATGACCATTTGAAGTTGGATTATATCTTAATGATATTACCTACCTGAAAGGAGGCTGTAGAGAGGCAGGGGTCGGTCTCTTCTCCTAGGTCACAGACGATAGGACAAGGGGCAATGGCTTCAAGTTGCACCAGGGGAGGTTCAGGTTAAATATTAGGAAACATTTCTTTACTGAAAGGGTTGTCAGGCATTGGAATGTGCTGCCCAGGGAGATGGTTGAGGCACCATCCCTGGAGGTATTCAAGAGACGAGTTGACATAGAATCATAGAATCATCTGGGCTGGAAGGGACCTTCAAAGGTCATCTAGTCCGGCCCCCCTGCAGTCACAGGGA
>JAOTQQ010000001.1:195916919-195961966 GCA_026546715.1 Gallinago undulata | reverse complement strand
GGGGGGGTGTCTTTTTTTTTTCTCTTTTTGTCTTTTTCCCATTGGTTGGACTGGATAATCTTAAAAGGTCCCTTCCAACTTAGGTGATTCTGTGATTAATGGAATTACTGGTCTCTGACTGGTGGCGAAAGGCAATGAGAAAAAAAATAATCAGTGAATTCTAACATGGTTCACGAGATCTTGGAGAGGACATCTGTGCCTCTACCTGGGTCTTATGAGCTGGTAAGGAAACCAAAAAATGACTGGAGTAGTAGGGGTAATGCTGTTCAGTGACAAATCTTTAAATTACAGAGTTTATTCTGCTTAGTTTATCAGAATGAATTGGTGATGGTGAAGTGGTGATAGATCAACATGGTAAAAGCCTTCACCCAGAGACAGTGCTATGGGGATCTTCACTGCAGCAGAGGAAGAGGGGAAAGAAACACCCAAAACGGGAGGTTTCAGCCAGATAAGTTGAGGTTGGATGTCAGAACATGAGCCACAGCTGGAACAGCCCACACCCTGTCTCCCTGTGTTCTTCAGGAAAATAAGCCTTCAGGGAATACATAAGTCCAGGTATTGAAGTTCAGTTGAGGGTCAGATGAGTGAAATGATGCTGTCTGTGTTATATGAGAGGTCAGATTAGGTGATCTAATGATCCTTTTTGACCTTAAAAGCTATTATTATGTGCCATTATCCATTTCAGATATGGATAGCCCACATCTGCTACACACAGTTTATAGTTATGATACTATTTGGCTGGAGGAAAAAATGTCAAAATTAATAAGTAGAATATAAGTTTTATGTCTTTGTACCAGATTTCTTTGGGGAAATTTCCTGTGGTCTTCTATTTTTAATATAGATACAGGCACTGGCTTTGGTGATTTGTCTTGCTTCCAGATAAAGCTTGTTGAAAGGAGCCTAGTGATTAATGGCAAGGACATTTTAAAATTCTTGTGAGATGGGCTAGGATTATTATTTTCATTCTTTGAGTTTTACCATGTAATGCTTGCTGTCAGAAGATAAGCAGTATGTGACTTAATCAGCACTTGGGGAGAGACCATTAGTGACAAATCCAGGTACTACAGGCGATCATGTAGATGACTGGATAAATAGTGGTGTCGAGTTTTGTTGTTAGAAGTAGAATGAGTTTTTGCAAGGGTTTGTATATTAGGAAGAGAACAAAACCACATAGGAAGCAGATGGCCAAAGTAGGAACAGTATAGTCCTGGTTTTCAGAGGAAAAAATAAGTTTGGATGGACACTCTCAAGCCCCTGAAGTGAGGTGGGGACTTAGCAAAGCACAATAGACATGAACAGGTACACACATGAAAGGTGATTCAACTTCAAATAAAGGTTTCCTGAGTCACAGAGTCAAAGTAAACTTGAATTTTCTTTTTGTTCTTTAAAGGGATAATTTAAAACATATTCCAAAATTAAAGTTTTATTAAAATGCAGATAAGGATTAGAGTAGGTGAAAGTTAATTTAGGGCTGGGCACGTGACAGGGATATTGCAATTATTCTAAAACAAACTTAATAAATGCAGTGTAGCTAGAGTTAAGGTTAACCTTAAAAGAAATCAAACATGTTAAGGAATAGAAATGCACAATCAGTTCACCCAAGGAATCTTGACTCTGTTCTGTACTGAGGTCATGTAATATCTATGTAATTATGGTGAGTGAATAATAGGGTTTTACTCTTTTTCAAGTCCTGGAACAGATTAAATTGGTCTTTTAAATGATGTTCTCCTCTTAAGTTGTGCCTGCGGGGTGAAGATATGGTTAAAACAGGGCCTGAGGAAGGTTGCTACTAACCCATTTTCAATTGATTTTAGCTCATAAAATGACAAATGACCCTATTTGTGAGTTCTCAGAAAATACTGTCTGAACTTTCTGTTGTACAAGGGAGTTGTGCTCTATTGTGTGTAGTTTAGGCTTTGCTTTCAGTGTAGGACTCAAACTAGCCTTTATCAAGAAAACTAAGTGGCACTTCTGCAGTGAAAGATGTGTAAAATGTTAAAATTTGATGTGAAAAGTGACTTGGGGAACCTTGAACCTAAGAGAAATGTTATGGGCAGAATTGCCTAGGGAATGGAATGAAACTGGATATTTGCCCAGATGTGATATTGAATTGAATCCCACAATGGGGCACTGAAGGGAGAAGGCAGAAAGGAGAGTGAGATCAAGAGCTGGCCAGAGAAATTCAGTGCTTTGCTTCTATTCTGAATAGAAAACCAAGCAAAGCTGATGCAGAGCAGTGGCTTACACAGGAGTGAGACAGGATGTCAGGTGAACACAAGGAATCTCTTCTTGAATACTAGCAGTTGGATTTTTGGGGTGGATGAGGGAATCTAGCTTGCACCCTGAGAGCAGTTAGTGAGACAGTACTGGAAGAAGCCATGAGAAACACCTCCTCAGCTGCAATGTAGGGGATACCTTCTCTAAGGAGACTTTCTTGTGTTACTGAGCTCATGCAAATCCATCCCCCTGGTAGACTCTTGAGGTCTGTGAGTCATGGTAGTGGCCCAGATGACCGGGCCATTGGAGAATCTGCTACAGAAAATGCAGTTCCAGTGGTACATCCAGAGCCTGACATGTGCCAGGACATATGAAAAATTAATGTCTCACCAGTGGGACTGTCACTGTTTTACTGGAGCTGTTGCTGGAAATAAACCACCTTTCCTTGGGATGAAGGGGGATTTTGGCTTGGTGTAAGGCTGCTTTAGCGGATTTAGAGGCAGCAAGTTACTTCACAACCGTCCTGTAAGAGCAGCCACAGCACAGGATGCCGAGTCCACCATATGTTCATGTTTAATAGCAGTTTATAAGTCTGTGAATTTTGCCTACAGGATGTCTAAGGACTCTGGGGTCATGTAAATTGAAACAATGCAAAGTTTATTGTGCATTTAACTTAATTTAAATACCTAGAAACAAGCACAGGGGGATTCTTACCAGTTGCATTATTGGTTTTAATAAATACTGTTGTAATTGAATGTGATTTAATAAAAAGAGTTTATTTGCAGCCTTTTGGAGTGCAGTGCAACTCCCTGAGGGGAAGACAGCAGAAGGGGGTTAATCAGAATAACTTTTATTTTAACTCGATCGGTATTACTAAGCCACTCTGAGAAGCAGGTGGGCATTTGGACTCATTCATGCCAACACAAACTGAGTGTTTAATCTTGCTGGTGGTGAAAAGGTATGCACCAAGGTGTCTGCTTCACTCTGCAAGTGGCCTGTGAAATGGCCCTTGGGAGGAGGGAGAAGGCTACTTCACTTGTCGACCAATCACAGAATCATAGAATGGTTAGAGTTGGAACGGACCTTAAAGATCATGGAGTTCCCACCTCCATGCCATGGGCAGGGACACCTCCCACTACAGCACGTTGCTCGAAGCCCCATCCAGCCTGGCCTTGAACACCTCCAGGGACGGGGCAGCCACAACTTCTCTGGGCAACCTGTTCCAGTGCCTCACCACCCTCACTGTAAAGAATTTCTGTCTGGTGTCTAATCTAAATCTCCCCTCTTCCAGTTTAAAACCATTACCCCTTGTCCTCTCTCTACACTTCCTGACAAAGAGTCCCTCTCTGGCTCTCCTGTGGGTTCCCTTCAGATATTGAAAGGCCGCTATGAGGTCTCCCCAGAGCCTTCTTTTCTACAGGCTGAACAACCCCAGCTCTCTCAGCCTGTCCTCATAGGCGAGGTGCTCCGTCCCTCTGATCATCTTCGTGGCCCTCCGCTGGACCCATTCCAACAGCTCCATGTCCTTCCTGTGTTGAGGACTCCAAAGCTAGACACCGTACTCCAGGTGGGGTCTCACGAGTGCAGAGCAGAGGGGCAGAATCACCTCTTGTGACCAATATCATGGTCTTTTTCATAGGAATTAATTGAGGAGAGTGGTGACTCTTCCAGTTGACCCTACTGGCTTTCAGAGCTTAGGAGAAGCTGTCCGTGTGGCTGTGTGTCCATGGCTTTGCCTGTCTGTTGTTCTCTTTCTGTTTTATTCAGCTCAGTGCGGTTTTTGATCCGCTGTGATCTAATATGATCTCATCTAACACAATCTATTTGTCTTCAAAATCCCTGTTGAAGTTCATGACAAGGTTAGTATTAATTTCCGTAAACCTGGGATTTCACCCAGTACAGATATCTCTGCGACTAAACAGCTGCAAAGCCACCATTTCTGTTCAAATCAGTCACAGCAATCCTACAGCATTTAAATACATGCAAAAATTAACATAGTTAAAATTTCTCTTCCTGTTTGTGGGTTCCCAGGCAGATTATAAACCTGGAGACACGTGTGCGATTCCTGTGTTTTAATAGCAAATTCCCTAAAGCCATCATCAGATTCAGCAAATGTGCATTGCATTACTTTTATCCAGCTTCTTTTATTGAAAACACCTGGGTGAAGCTAACAGTTATCTGGCACCAATTTGATGTTCAGCATCTAAAAAATATCCAGTTATTTACGCAGTATTTAAGGATCAGAATAAAGGCTTCCAGCATAGTGTCGCTGCTGAGGAAGTCTGTTTTTAAGGCATCACTCAAATGTCACTAATAAATTTTGACTCTTACAGGTGCCACCAGATAAGTAAAAGGGGTCTTTGGCACAGGATTTGATATATTCTTCTGCCTTAGATTTTAACCTGGAATCTTTATTTTGCTTAAAACAGAGTAGTTTAATCAGAGATGGCTTTCATGTTCCATATTATCCCTTGGACCCTGTATGCCTGTTGCAGGGTCATGGCAAGAAGCTTCATCCCTAAATTTGGGGTGAGATAAGGAAAGATCTTTTAGTTCTGTGGCTATCATCATATTACCTTTTGCTCAGCTTTGGAAAGTACTGTGTATGGTCTGTAAAGTGTAACAGTAATTTCTTCTTTGATGAGGGCTCCAATTACAGTGATTTTATCTTACGATGTTTGATTGTGTAATCTTTAGAAAACCATTTAGACATGCTGAAGCATTAGCACCAGGTGTATGGGACCATGAAATCTGTTATAAAACAGCTGTTAGTGGTGCATTTGCCAAGTATCTCTAAATAATTGAAAGACCTAGTTAAGAAAACACTTGTTATTTATGCAGTATCACCTTGTGAGTGCTGTGTGCAGTTGCACAGCAGGGGTTGTGTAACCATCTTGCTGAAACTTCAGTGAGAAGCCTAATACTCTCATAGGTAGGAAACTTTGGTATTTTGTAATAAAGTAATTCACTGGATCTGATAAGAATATTTATTGAAATTCGATCATCAATAAAGTGAAGCCTATGAAATAGGTATTTTGGGGTCACTGAAGCATGTGATCCTGCCAGCAGAGGTAGCTATCAATGACACACTAGTATAATCAATGATATAATGCTACATCAAAGATAATAATCAATAAAATTATGATCAATGCTATAATAAAAGATATCATAATGGTAGTTATGAGAAGTGTGTCTGAGCTACCACACTCCCATGACCTTTGAGGTCTGGGAGGTGCCTTTGTGCCATTACCCTCCTTTGTGCATACTGACAACAACCAACCAACCCACCAGCTGCAAAGCTCGTTAAAAAAAAAAAACAAATTTGATCCAAGATCTGAAGGCACTGCAGAACATGAATAGGACAATATTTGACAATAATTTTATATTAACTTAATAATTAGACAATAACTTAATAAATGTTGTCCTTTGACAAAGCTCTTACCCCTTAGATGGCCTGTGAATACTGTATTATTCTAGAATGAAAATGAGATCCAAGATAAAAACAAAGAAACCAGCTCTATTAACGCTAAAGAGTGTCTGCAGGTTTCCTTATCTGGGCCAATTCTTTGTATCTTCCTACCACAGTGAGTCCATGTCGGTTTATATTTCATCAGATGATAGAAATTTTAGTCCTTAGCACAATCTCCCTCTCATTTCTCAGCTATCATTTATTATTTAACCCTCTAAAGCATTTTAAGCTTTGCAAGGTGTCATAAAAAATAAAGTTGATTGGTATAAATATTGTATTATGAAGTTCTTACATTTGCAACCTGGTTTTTGTTGTGCAATGCTAAGATACTAAATACTACTTTAGGTTTAATTCCTATTTGGCATAAAATTATGTATGCTTAAATTCAACTATATGCCCAACAAAGTTAAAATTCTCAATGTATAACTACATTGTGCGTTAGCATGTATTGCAAGTTGGACAGACTTTTTGTTTGTAGATAATTATTTCCTGAGGCATTGGAAATTCCCCAGAGTGCTGAGATTTAAAATGTGAAACGAAAAAAAAAATATAGTTGAAAAGATAGTTTTACAGAAACCCTCCACTTGGATTCACAGCTTTCAGTGACAGATAGTACTGTGTATTGCACTTGGCTTTTCTGTTCCTGTTAATTAAAAGAATAGTAGAATTAAAGTGTGAAATAGCCTCAATTTGAGTAAATTTTGTCTGTTTCTTGTGAATGTCAGCTTTTACCAGGTTTGATCCCCAACCTGATAGATTTATAATGTTTTATTTATGGTGTTTTACTGAGGTGTGGAGACCTGATGCAGACTTATGACTTCTGTCTCTCCATCTTGAATATGGAAATATTTCATCCCTCTGCTTTTACACCAAGAGCGAGGTGACCAGAATCAGTAAGAGAGAAGGTCCCCATGATTGACATTAAACATGGTTGAGGCAGATTGTGCTATACAGGGACCTCTGTTATCTAAAGTGCCAGGTAGACAGAACTATGTATTTATAACTGAAAGCATAAAATGGATTATACTGGAAAAGAGTGGCATGTAGGAGAAGGAGTAGAAAGTAGAGATTACTTTAGGTACTTGGAATGAATCTTTCATCAGAGCCCTGGAATGAAGCTCCAAAGATTTAAAAGGTAGTGTGGATTGAGGCCAATAACAACAGTTTATCAGTTTTAGTGGGCTTAAATTAATCTTAATGCAGACAGAGAATTTCCAATAAATTAATCTTTAAAAAGAAAAAATAATAACCAGCACTGTGGCTCACTTTATGTAAGATATATAATAGGAAGGGAAGCATTTCTCCTGATAAGATAGCAAGTGTAGAATAATCCTGAAGATACCTTTATGCACAGTACTTTGGTTAAGCAGCCTAAATATTTATGGAATTCACAGGCAGTAGGACTTCTTTGCTACTTTATTTCAAGATTAATGACATCTGAGTCATCAAAAGAAGCACATTAAATAAGGGTGTTTTTTAAAAAAATTAATTAGAGTCATTAGGTGACCTCAGGTTACCTTCACACAATTCATAGGGTGGGTCCAAGTGACCAGAGTGGAGTGATTTGCCAGAGAATATTCTTTCTCAGAGGAATATATCTTAAATGGAAGTAAAAAAAACATCCTGGTCTTACAATCCTTTGTGAAATCCTTTCCCACAGGACAATGTTTCATAGGTCTATGAAACCTTTGGGTTTGGGAGATGGCAGTAGAGATGATTTTGAGTGTCTTAGTTCCTCCCTGTCTTCTCCAGCATTGATGAACGGGAGAGGCAATCAAAAAATGAGTTTAAAAAAATTTAAATCTTTCTGATAGATTTACCCCCAAATTAGATTACCCCAGAATAGTTTACCCAATCTGATAGATTACCCCAAACTTCTTTTTGGTGTTCTCAGAAAGGCCTGGGTTTTTCCAGGCTGTTTTCTCTCCTGATGAGCAGTGTCAAGTTTTCACAATGGTGATGTTGAAAGTGTTGCTCTCGGTATTTGCAATACCTGCAGTTGGAAGGGGACAGTTTGTGTGTCAGAGGTACTGCAGTCAGGTGGTTTTCAAACCTCGTCAGAAATTGCAGACCAGGAACATCCAGCCAAGGCTTGGAGGTTTTTATAAGGGTAATGTAACTCGGGGAGGTCAAGGAAGTCTTCTCCTATCCCGTGTTGAGCTTCCTTTCTGCATCCTTGTTGGGAGACCATAAGCTTTGAGAAACATTGCTGGAAGAACTCTTCTCTTGTTTTTTTCTCCTAACCTGGAGGTGGTTTCATCTGGAAAGCTCTTTTTTTTTTGTACAAGTTCTCTTTATCTTATTACTATATCTGGAGAATCTCTGCAAAATAAAGGGCCTTTTAGCTGAAAAGCATTCCTTGCTCTTGTGAACTTCGTGCTGCCATCCTGTTGTCTGAACTGTAATTGTTCAGCATCACCGTTGCTTAGGGAGCAAACTGCACACTCAGTATCCTCAGAGTTACTGATCCTTTCTCTCCATTCCCCAATTGCTTAAGGATATCAGCTTTTCTGACATAGTTGATTATTGACTACAGCAGAGACCAAGATTTCAAAGCCACATTGTCCACAAGATCTCTAGGATGACAGAGTGCATTATTTTGTGGTCATCTTATTTTGCTAAAATATCCATGTGGTAGAGTGTGTGTCTGTTGGCGTATCTGTATCTTTAGGGATTTTCTATTAAGGGAAAAAGTGTGGAAGAGCCAAGAAGGGGGACTGAATATCTGGCATGATTTCTCTTGAGATTTCCTCCTCTTCTATTAACCTTTCCACCACAGCCACTTTTGTATTTCTGGTCTTAATTAGAATTTCGAGTGGAGCTATGGAAGGAGCATTTCTATCCCCCAGTTGATTCCTCCATCTGATTTGGCATCCAGAAATGCGTTTCTTAGGAATTAATTATAATTGCTTTTGATGGAAAGCCAACTTTTTTCATGTGTTAACTGTTAATTCTTAGCTCGTTTAACATGTGATTAAGCAATGATGATAAGCTTGAATGCAGACTTTCTATATGTTTGTGATTTATGTGGTTGTGTTTTTTACTTCAGACTTTATGTAGCTAGGTGGCCATGGCATGTTAGTGTTCAGCATGGAGACACGTGCTTTGGAGGGGCAGGAAGACAAGAAGGTACCTAGAGAGGCTCTTGGGGATTGGAGGAGCTGAGGGATGGCTTAATGAAAAGTTAAACTTCTATTTTTTGGACTGTATAGCTAGTTTTTAGTTTGCTTTTTAGCATACCTCTCCCCAGCTCTATTCAGGTTAGAGAAATGAAGTGCATTGCTGTGGTTTCTTCTTTTTTCTCTTCAATAGTGTCACTTCTTGAGAGCTTGTGGGGCTGAGGTGGGGACGTAAGCGTCTCGTTTCTCCTGGGGTTCCTCTGTCCTAAGGACTATGCAGCCAGCTTGTGGGTCAAAGAAAGAGCCTGTAGCCTCTGCTTCAGGGACTCCACAGCTGGAACTGTGGAATTTTTTTTGTTATTCTGCTTTTTTTTCTATATATCTTTTTTGTGTGCCTGTTACTCCATTTTCCAAGAGCAACTCCTTGTGCTGGTAACCATGTTTTAATCCTTGTCCTTCTCATGACAGCCAAAGATGTCACACAAGTTCTTCAAGACAGGTTAAAACATTTTTTAGACACTTTATAACTATGCTGCTGGAATTGTTTGTGACTGTCAGGAAAAACCTTTTACTGGGTGATTTTATGCTGAAAACTGACTTTGTGAAAAGAGACTTGTAGCTGTCCAAGCACATTTCCTTGTTAAATTCACTGAGCTTACAAGCGGGGAAGTGCTTTTCCTTCTGCCAACTTTAAACCCCATCCCAATGTCAATCAATATGTGGATTGTTTTCAGTTGAGACAGACAGTTTGACAAAGTCATGATGGCTGTGAGTAAAGAACACAAAGGCTTTTCTTTAGCTCAGTGAGTGGAGTTGCGTAAAGGCTATACCTCTGAGAAGGTAGGTTCCCCCCTCAGCCTCGTCATAAATGGGCAAAAAGTAGGCAGAAGGTGTCCTCTGAAGGTCAAACACTCATTTGTGCTATTAATTCGGGCAGTGGGATTTTTAGAAGCACCTTGCACCAACATGAAATATGGGAGTCTCAGGGATGCTGTGTGGGTAAGTGCTTTGTGCAAGTATAAATTGCAGGTTATTAGGAGGAGACGCTGCTGGGAGGCCGGGAGTGAAGGCGAAACGCTGCACACCTCCGGAGCGACTCTGACAGGCAATCGTTTGCAAAAAGCTCAGCACAACCATACAGCTACAATTCAGCTGACACTTGGAGAGGGGCAGTCAACAAGGGTTGAGGAATTGTCACGTTGAGTCCATCTTTTGGGTCTGATGTGATTTCTCTTCAGCTAGGCGTAAAGCTGTCCCATTTATCTCCCAGACACTAAGCAGCCAAAGGAAGAGCCAGTGTATAAAGAAGTACCTTAAATGACTAGTGAAATAAAGGATGTTATTGGTGGAGGTTTAGACTTGCTTAGGAACTTCCAGGGAAGCTGTGAAGTCAAGGACACTTTTTGTTTCAATTCCATGATCAGCCCTGTCAAAAAAGAGCGAAAATTATGTATTTTGAATAAAATAAGTATTAATTCTCTAAACTGCATCCTCTCACAGCGAAATGGTCTCTACAGTGCCTGGGATAATTCTCAGCTTTAACCCTTACCTGAGAGCTCCTGAACTCAAGCTAGGGGTTGAGTTATGGAAGAGAGGTTTTTTTATCTCATGTTGCTGTGGTTTTGTGTGTAGTTTTTACTTTGATGGGATGAACTGATTATCTTTATCAACTTTCAACTTTTCCTGGCCAGAAGTGTGTTCTCTGTGGAAGTAGCATGGCCTGGGATGGACCGGTGTGTTGTGGAGTACTACTTGCCAGAATGGGTGGTGACGTACCCAGGTGTCGCCATATTCCATGAGAAAAACCCTCAGGGATGTTTTACCATGGCTGGTAGCACATGCGCAGGGAGGAATCCATGTGTCTTCTTGACACAGAGGTCTCAAGGTCTTCTTGAGTCTGTAGCTGTAAAAGGTGAAACAAGCACCATGTTGTAGGAGGAAAGATTATGATTTTGAGAATTTGTGCTTTTACAATATTGTTTGAGAGCTGGTTAGGAAGCCATAAAAAATTACTGGAACCTGGATGTGGCTAATTGCCAAATCCCATTAAACAGAGGTGGATTGATTTTCACAATCAGCAACCTGAACTAACTCAGCACTTGCATAACTGTGTAGGTTATTTTCAAGGAGGTGAGAAGGGAATTGAAAAAAAAAAAATCCTCTTTTTTTTTCTTTTTTTTTCTGAGCTTAGGCGTTTGTCTTTCTGTATCTGCATGCAGCAGGTTAGCAGAGGAAGGGCTGTGCTTGCTTCCTTCTGCCCGGGATGGAGACGGCATCCCTGCTCCACACTGAGGGCACCTCGAAGTCAGGCTTTGGGGAGCAATTGTCAAGCCTCCTGGCTGTTGCTGTATCTCCCGTGCACACTCTATGAGGCTTCCTCATTTGCACGTGTGCTACTGTTTTATTTATTGCGGTGTAATTGCTTGCTGTGTTTGTACTGTTTTTCAAAGCCCACGTAAATGATCCCGCTCCACTCAATCTGCTACGGTAAATACCTATTCCGGGCTATTGTCTCTCACCTTGAATGTCCTTTATCACTGAAGCAATTTGATTCCTCGCTATGCTTTTCTTGAAAATCTTTCTATTTCCTCTTTAACCACTTCATCCCAGTGAGCCTTCCCCCTTTGGGAAACCTCTCCTTTTTCTGCTCATCTGTGCTCTATCCAGTGCCAAAGTAAGCACTGGATACTCTCCCTGTCTCCTCTCCAACAAGGAGAAAAACCTTCCTCTCACTTCCTTACCATTTCTGGCTTTGCTTTCAGTTTTGCTCCTTAAGAAAAAAAGATTTAAGTGGTCATGATAGCTGTATTTATCTCTGTCTGTGGTCCCCATTCCTCTCCACCCCGTGCAAAGAGAGACATTATGAATAAAACCCACTTGTAACACTGCATTTTAAGAGCCGGCTGCTGAGAGTGCTGCTGTTTCCTTTCTATTCTTATTTTCGGCCGTGCCCCATCCTGCCTCACTGGGCTGACCAGGCTTTGGTCCCATGGCTCTCTTCTGCCATCTAACCTGGGAAATCTCGGTCTTCTTTTCACCTCCTCCCCTAGAGTATTTCTTTTTGCAATCTGATTCCTGCTCCAGAGACATCCTTTTCTTCATCGATTTTATCCTGGCTTAAGGAGTGTCATTTGTAATCATGCCTCCAGCATGTTCCTTCATGTCCCTCAAACAGGTTCTCTGAGGGATTTTCTTAATTTCTTCCGTCTCCTCCTTTTCACTGAACTCAATTCATAACTCAGTTCTTCATCACATCATCTCAAACAACATCTCGGCAATCTACCCAACATGTTCAACTCTTCCCATTTGGACTTGGGAATATTGTGTTCTCCTGGTTTACACCTTATTTTTCCGGCTCCCTTAATCATTCCCTACTTCCTAATCCCCATCAAGATACTTGTTGGCATTTAAAAATTTCTCCTTTTCTAGAGGCCTTTTAAAAAGTTTTTCTTACTTTTATGTGCTCTGCCTTTGGCTTTCTTAACTCCAGCTGTCACTTCTAAAATAGGGACTCCAAAGATCCTTTCAGAGTGCACGTCCAGGGCTTGGTGCCTCCCAGCCTGGCCCCCGGTATTTGCTTTTTTATTATGACATGGGCAAGGTACATAATTATTTTTCCTAAGTGGTCCAGCAATTTGCTGAGGACAGCTGTGTGTGATTCAGCAGACACATCAGGCTGTAGGTATAAAATTTTGCAGAAGGCACTACTGTGATCTTTTTTACCCGAAGCACAATGCATATGAAAGGAAGGGGGGGGGGGGCAGAGGGAAAATTTGCCCTATAAGGTTGAGTTACAGTGTGCTGTAGTGGTGGTTCTGTCTGAAACATCAGTTTAATAACACAATAAAAGGCATTTTTGTTCTAGTATCTGTTGGTGATAAGGAGATAGTTCCTCTCAAGGTAATAAATTTTAATTAAAACTGCATACAGTGGTGTAAACCCAGCGTTTTGTTCGTAATCGTTGTCAGCTCTAAGTCAAGAAGAGAAATTTAGCCAGCTAAGACGGGATGGAATTGTTCTTTTGAGTCTTCAAATTCATTACAGAAAAATTGAACTGAGACCTTTGGTGGAGGCTGATATGATGCAATAAGGAATTGCTGTAAAATTAAGAAAAGTCCAACTTTCATTCAGCATCCTCCAGATAGGAGATGCTTTTTATTGGCTGTTTCCTTTGGGAACGTGCTCATTACAGTAACCATCAAAACAGGAATCCTTCATCTGGAGGCGCTGCTTATGTTTGCTATCTGGCTGTTTGGGGAATGAGATCTTTAATTAGTTCAGGATATAAAATATTTTCCCTTCAACTCTTCCTTTGTTCCTGGGGTCAGTAAGTGCAGCTTTGTTGTAATTGTGGTTATAATGCTGTTGTCCTTGTCTAGTCATAGCACACCTTTGTTTCCTCTACAAACTGTCAGGACATATTTTTACTTTCTGTAAATATTATGAGAAATTGTATCCTAAAGTTGGTAATTAATATATCAAAGTTGGTAATTAGTAACAGTGATCTGGTCGACACACGTGATGGCATGACCAGTAGAGAAGTTTTAGAGCTGCCCTTACAGGAGGCTTTTAAACCTGGAGGGTGAGATCTGGATTTTTTCAGAGGGCATGAGAGATTTAGCATCGATGTGAATGGCATTATGATTTCATGCAACATTTGCTTAGAGGTTATTGCTTTAGTCTTAATGGAAATTCAGGTAAATAGACTTCTGAGGACTGGGACGTGGTGTTCCTATGTCAGTATAGTAAGTGCAGATGGCAGCAAGTCAAAGTCATTGCTTCTTATAGCCAGACAGATCTTAAGCTAGAATGGATACAGAGAGAAAATAAAAGTATACCGAACCTTGTTTAACCCAAGGGCTACATATATCTAGTTCAGATTTTAAAACAGAAGATGTGAAAGAATGCTGTTGCTCTTTGGGAAGACGCCTTCTAGAATTTCTCAAACTGCTGACACGCACAGGTCTTGAAGGACCAGCCAAGGAGGATGCAGTAGGAGAGCACAGCTCTTCTTCCTGTCCAAGGAGTAGTGACTGAGAGTGTTTTGGGATTGAAATAATCTTTCTTTGCTCTTTCATATGAGCCCCACAGTGGACAAACCTCATTCTTCCTGCTCTTGGTTTACTCTCCTGATCTCCTCCTTTGATCCCTTGTGACCTTCTTCAGTCGTTGCTGTTCTTGCCACCTTGCTTAACCCTGTTTTCTCTCTTGGCATCACTTCAACTTTCAGATCTGCCTGTGTGTCCCTGGACTGGGAAAAACCAACAATTCTCCAAGCATATCTGCTGCTGCCAGGCGCCTCTTCTCTTTTTCTCTCCTATCCAAGCTCCTTATTCCTGCTCTGTATTCTGGCTGCTTTCGTCTTCCTGCTGCCAGCTTTCTCCTTTCTCATCGAGTTTCTGCCCTCTTTACTCCACTGAGATTGCAGTTGACTAAACCCACAAATTATCACCTCCTGGCCAAATCCCAAAGCGTCATGCCTGTCCATGGCCTTGACTTGTTTTCGTATTCACTGCAGTTGACCCCTCTATCCCCTTCAATTCACTCTTTTCTCTGTAGCTCTTGGCAGCTACGATTGCTTCGAAGAATGGCTTGTGCCTCTTATCTCTGAAGTGTGTTGTTCAGCAACTGCCTTGGCAGCTGCATCTTCTCCATATCCCTCCCATCTTAGTATTTAGGAAGGCTGCAGCCTCCGTTACTTTCCTTTTCTCTTTCTGGTCCCAATCACTTAGAAATTTCACGTGTTTTATTGCATCAGCTTCTCCTTCTGTGCTGACTGCTCAGAAATAATACCCTTTAATATAGAAACTTCCATTCCGGTTGGAATGGAAATAGGTATCTATTCCCAGAAACCCCCTGCTAGTTCATTTGCAAGTAGCTGCAATCAGCTTGTGTATTATCCCTTCCTGAAATTCCTATTTTCTTCTACCGCATGGGGGGTAAAAAAGCCCAAACCCAACTTTTTTTCTTTGACTGAGCACAGAGAGGTCATTAAAGGTTACTGTAGGATTTTCCTTCTCCCTTCATATATCTCCACCCTTAGTGCCAGATTGACTTAGTGATCTCTGGAGTTGATGTAGAAAATCTCTTGTCCTTTTGCTCAGTTTACGATTACTTCTTTCATACAAAATGCTGCTTATAAATCAGTAACAGACCAAGGAGGTGAAGTTATATTCCAGAAGGTTCGCTGAGGTTAAACACAGCCTCTACTTGTAAGGTCTCACAGTGGAGCAAGAAAAACAGGACAACTTCAAAGCAAGACAAACAAGTCTGTGTAAGAGTAATGGAAAGAGGGAAGGCAAGAATAAACAAAACTAATGAGATTATGTGTTGAAATGAGGCACTTTGAGAAGTACCGTTACATGTGTGGGCAAGTAGGTTCATTGGTAGTTGTAAAACCAATACATGGTTCAACCCAATGTTGCTGGTGTAAAAAAAATGGTTGAAAAGATGGCAGAACCAAGTTCATGAACTGTGTCCTTGCTCTGTTTTTGGGAGCCCACAGGGTTCAGCATAAGAGACCATCTGAAGTTCTCCTTAAATCTTGATTTCACTAAGGGTTCACCTCCATGGTGTTACTTACAGTTTTCCAGCAATGCTCAGAATCTAATCATTTTACTGCTGCGGTAACAATGCATATTGTAGAAATTGTTGGATAATAATGACAGTAAAAAGTAATTCCAGCGATGTATTCAGTTTATGAATGGCAGTAACGTAGTAGCTTAATATTGCTGCACTGCTGGAAACCATGTAAATGCCTAATTATCTATACCTATTAAAAAACCCTCCATTTATTTATAGCAGAAATAAAAATAAAGCATCTGTTTGTCACTGGGGAAAACACACCCTGCATTGTGCTATTATAGGCCATGCATGTATTGAGATTTCTGGAGTCTCCAGTCCTTTAATCATCCGAGTTAATAGCCTATGCCATTAGCCTGCATGAGCTCAAGGGAGGCTTCCCCTCCGTGGTGCAACGCTGTGCGGTGAGGCGTGTTTACCCACTTTTGTAAAACTTGATCCATTTTTGTCCGTTGAGCAGCTGAACATGTGTCGTAGCAAATTTGCACTGTTGATCAGCTAAACTGAAGATGCAGTGGTTAATAATGTGGGAATTTTATATGGTTCTTATGTTCAGTTGGGATGTCAGTGCCAAAGTTAGTAATGTGTGTGTGCGTGTTTGTTTTGCCTTTTTTAGGCTTGTTTTGTCTGGCTGTTGTAAGAATTAGCAGATGTTCCATTTGATTCATGATGCTGGATGTCACCTCCTGGAACTGGTGTTTTAATTAGGTGGCACCAGATGCTTGTTCAGTAGTGAGCGAGTTGAGGCATGCTCATGCCGGGAATGCCAATGCCATCGCAGTGCCACTGCCATTTTCCCTCCTGTGTTGTCCTGAAAGTGATGCTTTGTGCAAAGAATAGTGACATTCTCCCATCATACTCACAGAATCACAGAATTGATTGGGGTTGGAAGGAACCTCTGGAGATCACCTAGTCCAAACCCCCTGCCAAAGCAGGTCCACGCAGAGCAGGTTGCACAGGATTGTGTCCAGGTGAGTTTTAAATATCTCCAGAGACATAGACTCCACCACCTCTCTGAGCAGCCCATTCCACTGCTCTGCCAGCCTCAAAGCTACCCTCAAAGTAAAAAAGTTCCTCCTCATGTTTAGGTGGAACTTCTTATGTTCAAGTTTGTGCCCATTTTCTCTTGTCCTGTCCCTGGGCACCACTGACAAAAGACTGGCACCTTCCTCTTGACACTCTCCCTTTAAGTATTTATAAGCATTGATCAGATTCCCCCTCAGCCTTCTCTTCTCTAGACTAAAAAAGAACCAAGTCCCACAGCCTCTTCTTATAAGGGAGATGCTCCAGGTCCCTAATCATCTTTGTAGACCTCAACCTCTGCTTTACTTTACTTTTCTGTTGTGCCTTCAAGTCCCTTGCAAGGACCATTCCATCAGACCTTGTTTTTCATGTCCCAGTGCATTGCTTAGAAAACCGCTGACTGGCTGGCGTAATGCTTTCAGGTCTTTCCATCGTCTTCTCTGATGGTGTTGCAAGATCAGAAATCTTAATGGCACAGCTCCTCTTGGAATTGCAAACTGGCATTAAGGAAAAGTCTGTGCTGCCGTTCAGTGGCATGGTCACAGTGCCAGTTAACAGAGATCCTTTCAGTTAACATGTCCCCATGCCAGCAGCTATCCTGACCTAAGTCTTTGAGAGTCAACGTGGGCCTGCAGGGGATGGGTGACAAGGTCTTGAGGTGGGATTCATTGTAGCCATCAGAAATCCAGACAGAGGGAGAGAGCAGGAGTAATTCCAGCATATTGTTCAGTTTATAAATGGCTGTAATATAAAGTTTAATATTCTGCTCAGCTGGGAGCCACATTGATACCTGATTGCCGGTGTCACTGTGTGTGTCAATGACACCAATACTTAGCAAAATACTCCTTGGTTCAGCTTTTGGAGACTCTACTGCAAAGTGGGGAGAAGAGCTTGTTGGCCTGTCTTTCAGAAAGTAAGATAGAGCAGCCCATACTTCTTGTTCCTGGCTGCCTCCAAATGTTACTCAAAGCGTTCCAACCTCCTTGGATGTCTTTTTCTGCTTCGGGTGACCCCTGGGAGCCTTTGGGGAGATGTCAGGCACTTGCTCCTGCAGCGTTGTGGCTCTGCTGTTGCTGGGGCAGCCTTTGGCATGGCCACCCTGCTGCATCTGGTGTAGAGTTCTCCATACCTCACTGCCACAACGATCAGTCTATCAGTACTGAGACTTAACCTGAAATTAAAACTGTCTGGGGTGTGTCAGCACCATTCACAATCACGCCTCTGGAGCATGAAATAGGACGTGCTCCCTTCAGACGTTTCGGCCGCGGAACTTTCCAGCCTAGTCCATGGTATGATGGTTTTGAATGAAAAATTTTCCTCTTGGATGTTCGCCTTCGGGATCCCAGCAAATTTGTGTTTTACTTGGTATCACTGGTGCAAACATTGAGTCGTTTAGAATAAGCATGGAGTGATTCATCTATTTATTTTGAGAGGTTGAATGCCTGACCACAATATGTTTTCTTAAATTTTACAATTTAATGGTAGCCTGGGGTGCTGTATTAATTTTATTTTAGTGCTCCAAGAGGCTACGATATTGCTGTTTGGTTCCTTCCTGTTTTAGTTTAGCATTACTCCGTGAGATTAAAATGACTGTTGGTAGCTGAAGCTTTACTGTTTTATTTCTGACTTTCTGTTGCTGGGCTCACCCCTCAGTTAAATGGGTGCAGAAGCATCTGGCTGCTGGGACTTTTATTAATGTTTGTCAAGAGCTCCTAAAGTGATGTTGTATAAGGTCTGACTATATTCTAAACAATGCTATCCTTCAAAAATTCCTGTACGCTCTATCTCGGGGGAGGGAGTTCAATTGCAAAGCACTACATTTAAAATTATTCTATTTGAAAGTAAAAAATGATTGACTACTGAAAGCTGCCTTATATGTTTTCTTCCCACTGGCCCTGTCACCCCGTACGCTCCCAGGGTCAAAACAAATCTAATTCCATCTTGTATGAGAAAAAGCAAATAAACCCAAAGATATCAATACTTGTTATTGGGGTTTGGTCCTGACCACTGTATGTTTATAAGGTAAACTCAAGTTCAGTGGAGCAGACTTACCTGTTCAAGATAGTTTTGAATAGCACTTTCCCAAGTGAGCTTTCCTGAAGGAGCCAGTATTTATCAAGCGCGCTGTCAGAGTTTTAGTGCTCAGACCTGGACAAGTGGACACATTACATCTCAATTAAGAATGGAAGATAAATGGGTGGCAGTAAATGGAGGTCATGGGTTAGAGGCATTTAATGGAAGAAATGGAAATGAAAATTGGAAAACAATCTAAGGGATCTCAAGAAGATAAGCGCAAAGGAAACTCAATTAGAGGGAGCCATGCTTCCTCCTGCGCTTGGATCTGGGATAATTTCCTGGTTTTTGTTTGGATGGGTTTATTGCTTCCACGGTTGGCAAATTTAATTATTTATTTATAATGCAACTTCAATTTTACAGTTTGCTCATACGGATGCATTTCAAGCAGGGAAAATATAATCACCATTTCAAAATTGTGTATAAATAGACAAATAGACGTTTTCTATGTTTAGTGCAGCCTATCGAGTAGCCCTAGGCAAAGCCCTCACTGGTGTTACTGAGTGTTTAAGAACTTAAAGCATAAAAGAAAAGGACATCTTTAAAAGCTTAAATATTCACAAATGCAAACTCAAATGCTAAGTGTTTATGAAAGCTGCAGAGGATGATGGATTTGTAAGGCAATCCATGCAGAGAAAGCATACTATGCATTTATGGTCTGGCCATTTACAGAAATGAAAATAAATCACTTTTCCTCTTTCATTTAGAATATGTCTTATGTGCAAGTGTGTGTGCATGTGTTTTTATACATATTGCTGTCTGTACATATATACAGCATTTCACTGAGATGATTAAGTGTGCCAAAGTGTTAGAAGTCGCTGTGGTGCATAATGAGCACATGAGGGTTGTGTCCACAGCAAAGCCCTTATTTTCTGTGTCTTATTTCATTAAGGCTCATGCTTGTGGTTTCCCTCAAGGGAGCACATGGTGTATATTGGTACTGCAACATTTCATTATTTACTTTATCAAGACGTTGACTTTCCCCGCCTCTTTAGGGAGCTTAGTTTGCCTCATCATAAAACACTCTGAAATTGAGCTGCTGTGGTTTATGTGCGCGTACGTATACGTCAGCTGGGGAATGCAATACTTAGTCCTGTAGGGTGCACCTGAGCCTCGTCCCGAATAAGAAAGGGAATATGTAGGTGGATGCTGACTTCTCGGCACCCCTGGGTGCCAGGCTGCACGCTTTGCTTCTCGATGTCTCGGCCAGAGCCACAGCATCTCCTGGAAAAGCGGGCAGGGAAAGCTGGCAGAAAGTATCACGACTTTGGAGGACTCTGGTGAGATAAGGGCCTGAGCTTTATGTCTTACATGAAAAGCTCTGTGTCATAGAGCAGCAGCCACAGCACATTTACTTGATTCACTCTGTTCAGAGGCAAAGGGAAGCACCCACCGAGTCGCTGGCACCGTTCCCAATGATCACGCTAGGGTTGTCTGCATTGAGGCTTTTATCGTACTGCTCTGATTTGCCACATTCCCCCGTGTCTCAGCTTCCCACTCCCCTCTGTTCTCTTGTCTGAAGAAGAGTATCCTACCTGTGTAATATTTTTGAAGATAAATGTCAGTCTAATGCTTCCCCACGATTAAAAGAGTGGCACTTTCCACCAGTATACTCCAACATATTCCCATATACTCTTTGACCCTTGGATTTATTATCACACAGAGTATGGAGAGTAAAACAGAAGTATAATTATGGTCTACTTGTGCAGGGTCTGTGCTGGGTTTGCCGTTATAACCCTGGCTCTATTTCCTCTCTGCGAGGTAGAAAATTAAAGTTCTGACTATCTTAATGATCATGTGTAGGTTTTTTCCTGCAGAGTTACTGTGAGGTTGCTCAAGGGGTTTTGGAAAAAATCCATCATGGAAATGTATTCTAGTTATTTAACTTTTTGCAATCACAGATATGTAGGTGAGGTGCCTCCCATGCAAAGCTTGTAGCTGTCTCAAAGACCTTCCTATTAAAAAGATACTTAGGAGCATCTGGGATTGCTCTTGGCAATTTCTGTGGATATTTTTGCCATACTAGGAGAGGTTCAGCTTCGTTGTGACTGATCTTTGAACACCGACGACTGGTTTTCATGAAAGATATATGCTGTTGGGATAGATGAATGAGAAAGGGAGGTTCAAAGTTGCGGGAGGAACCTACTGTCTTCCACAGAAAATAAGATCATTAAAAACTCCTGAACTTTTAAGGAAGGTGAGAATATTTGAATTACGTTCAGGGCAGGATTTTTTGGCCAGTCAAGTTATGCAAAAAGTGACTTGGAAGCTGATGATTTCTAAGTAGGCAGCTCCTCAGCCTGCACATTTGGGTTTCAAAAGAAAGGCTAAACTCTGCAGTTACTTCAGGAGGGCTGCAGTTAAATTCAGTGTATCACTGAAGACGGGACTGTCCTGTTCTGCTCTTTTTGCTGAGCATGCAGGTTTGCAAAGTTCAGCTCTTAGTTAATGGAAGAGCTAGACAGTTCATCAGTTGCCTTTTAATGTGCCATCTCAAATCAGGGCATCAGAAGGTTACTGTATGGTTTGTGGTAGATACCAGCTTCTCAACCCTCAGTTACCAGCCATCCACAGATGGTCATGGCCCTCCTTGGGGTAACACTGGAATGAAGTACTGGTGAAAACTAGTGTGGTTTCCCTGCAGAGGTTCAGCAAAGTGTGTCTCACGTGGACTGCTTTGTGGAAAGCAATTCCCCATTAGTGAAAGAGGTCTGGAGTGTAAGACACATTCTTGTGTTCAGGAGTGTGACCAGAGCCACTCTTGTGTCTGCTCAACAAGGGAAACTGAGCTCCTGTCCTTCTTGAAGTGAACAGCAAACAGTGAACAGCTCCTGATGTTTTTGGTGTTGACAGGTGATCTAGACTAAATTTTAGTCTCCAAGTAACCTTCTTGCATTACTTTTTTTTCTTCTGCAGTCATCGAAACTTCTGCCCAGAGCAGAAGCAGCAGCTTGAGGTGTTTTCACACCCTCTGGACATGAAAGGGAGGTGTCTCTTTTTCAGCTTCTCTAGAGAGGAAAGGAGGGAGTACGTCTAAAAACCTACTTAAGAAAAAAATGAAATGCTTTGCTTCTGGGAAGTTTAAAGCAGCAGTCCTGATTCTAAACAATTCACCTCTTTTTTGGCATGTTGACTGTCACATACCCTGCTCCTCTATGCAGAGCCAGTGTGATACAGAGGAAAAACTTGTATTTTCTATACCTAGGGGAGTTCTGCAAATGGGTCTAGATAAGATGTCATGTTCCAGTGCATCCAGTTCGTGTTTCACAGCGAAAAGCAAAGCGTGTTGCCTTGCAAAACAGCAACGTTCTGCTACAGCATCATGGACAATATTGACAAAGTACATACTGTCTGGAGAGCTCTTATCCACTGGAAAATTCACTCAAAGAAGCACAAGGACAATCGATCGTTCTTACAAAGCCACAAGGGTGGATGCCTGAGAGTCTCTTCTACTCTGAGAGTTTCTCCTCAAGCATGGAAAGGGAACAGGTTGTTCGGTGCCCATCCGCCTACCATGGTACATCCTACTGTGTGCTCAGCCTGGACAGAAGCAGTGGATGTTGCTCCAGGCTCACCAGTGGTCAGGATACCAGGGGCTGTTTTTTCACTAGGTATATTTTCTCGCCTCTGTGGGGATGGCAATGCAGATGCTGTTGGGACAACAAAGCAGTGACTGCGGGAGTGGAGCTGGGCAGGTTGGGAGCACTGTGGCAGCCCAGGACCATCCAGTGAACATCCTGTGTCGAAGCTCCTCAGGGAAAGCAGCTGGACAGGGTTCACAGATCCATAGTGATTAAGGCCAGGAGAGACCAGATTGTTTGGTCTCATTCTTTTTGTATCGCTGTCAATTATATATCACTTTTGTACCTCTTTACTGAGCGATCTTTCTCTGACTGAAGTGTAGCATGCATTTGCCACAAAATATTTCTCCCCCAACAGCTTGTAGCCCTCATTTGCAGATGTCTAGAGATAGGAAGAAATTATTCTGGGAATTAATCACTCGCTTAAGAAAAATAAATAATAAAGAAGGATATCAAGCTGATTGCTAATTTTATTTTTCCTGGCTTCAGTTTCCAATCATTAGATGTTGCTCCACCTTATTTTGTTAGATTAAAGAGCCCTTTACTTCCCCGTAATATTTCTCCATGAACTTTACATGGATTTTCTAATCAAGTTGCCTCTCCATCTTCTTTTTAATAAGCTTAGCAGATTGAAATCTTAAACTCTCTTACTGTAAATCACTGTCTCTGCTCCTCATACTGTTTCTGGAGCTCTTTTTTTTTAATCTCTCCAATTTTTTTACATGCCTGGTAAAGTAGACTCCAGAGTCTGACTCAGTACCTCCAAGGAGAGGAAACACAGCTGTGCCACACAGAGGGGTCAAATGTGTGTCATGCTCCCAGCTTCCCTTCAGTGTTCATGTTCAAGTGCAGTGTAGCCATTAAACGCTGTCAGAGGTACTTTTTTCTCTCCTTTTTTGATGACTCCTCTGGGTTTACTTTTGAGTACAGAAGATAAAGGCAGATTTCAGGGTTAACCCTCTTTTCACAGGGTTGCCCATTTGCTGTGGACTGAAGGAAACAGCAACAAAGGGAAAAAAAAAAAGTTTACTCTATTTCCAGGATCAAGAATTATAATACTCTATTTCCAGTAAAATTATATATAACTGGAAGGTGAAAGACATTTACCAGGCGAAAAATACCAGTAGTGCCTTGTCTGCTCTGGCCAACCATCCCAGGCTGGCAGTCCTCAGTGCTGAGATCCATCAGAAGATCCAGTGCCTGTTTATGTTGTTCTTGAGCCTGGGAAGGGTCTGCATTGCCTTCCTCAGTAGGAGGGATTGCTTGCTCTCCAGGGCAGTTCAAGAGCTGAAGCAGATAGGCACAGATTTTGTAGAAGGGTTCCCAAAACAATCTCTCATACCGTAGGCAGTACAAAAGATACAGACCTCCATGTAAAGCAAGAGGACCCTGCACAGAAGTCCCTTGCTAGGACTTTTATCAGGTTCCTTTTGAGAATCCTTTGCCTTTTTTCTCCATCTCTTGTTCCTGCTTCAGCTTTGCTCTACTTCTAATCTTGTTTCTAAAATAACTGGGAGCAAACCCTTCTTTTTAAAATAGCTTCCCAGTCCTCCCGGCAGAGGACACATGGGTCAGACTTTGATCTCTTTATTAATCTACTAAAGAGAATGTACAGAAAATCTGGGTTACTCTGGGCATTAGCTGGACCCTTTGAGAAAAAATGCCTCTATATAAACGGGTTATTATCGAGGTTTGACAGCTTTCATCCTTGGTGCTACCAACATGAGGATTTCTGCTGGTACCATTCCCCCCTTCGGTTTGGTTGGGAAGGCTGCAGAGGTGGGCAAAAGGTATGCAAGAGTTCTGTAATCCCAGTGGTGCTCAGAAAACAAGGCAGAATTTGTTGTTTTCTGTAGGAAAAATAGATACAGAGGGATAAATGCATACATAATATTAAAGAGAATTCACAGTCTGTAATTCATGTGTGACAATAGAACATAGTCAATGGAGTGAAATCATACCATCAACTGCTGTTCTTCTGACTTACATTAAGCACGTGTTCCCATACCATAGCTTCCTGCCAACGTATATAAAAACTTGAGCTATCTGAATTTTGCATGACACCTGGCACAGTGCAAAATTGCACTTTTAATTTGCTTTTTTTCACCACTTTGGCTGAAAAGTCGAGCCTGTGCATGTACAGTGAATAGGAAAAAGTTGACCCCATAAAGAGGCATTGTATTTTGCAGTGCCTATGAGACCAAAGAGGAGGGATCTGCCTGGGTAAAAGGGATGCCCACGCTCATAAAAGTTGAACGATAGGGCTCAAGACATGCAGGTTTGCAGCACATCCCATTTGTCAGAGCAGTGTCATGGTTTGTCCTGTCATTTCAGGCACTTGTAGTGAGTAGGAAATGGTACGTGGCAGCGGTTTAGTCATTGCCAGGGCTTCATGGCTCCTCTCAGCCCGGTTTTACTGCAGGGTTTTATTGCATTGTTCGGCAGTGATGGATTGTATTAAGCTTTGATAGAGATTATTCATAAATGAGGCGGTTTCTTTAGAGTATTTTTGCATTTGGAGGCAATTTGATTCTTCCAGAGTTGTCCATTGTGTATTTTTTGTTTAGCCATGTAAGATTATATTTTTTTCTGCCCAAGCAAAATATATTAGAGGAAGATGAATATGGATATTTCTTTAAATAAGTCGAAGGATGTGATTGAAGATACAGAAACCTTAATAAAGCCTAGTCAGGTGAAAATGTTGGCACATCTTATTTCATTTCATTCATAAATAGAAGAAGATAGAGAATTTATTTGACTAAGCCTTTGGTTCAGTGTCTTGATGATGTGTTTGGAGAATTGCTCTGAAATTGATGTGTAAGTGACCTTGAAGATGTTGTAATTAAGTGATAGCTCATTTTGATGTGAAGTTGTAAGCCTTCCCCGTCCCCAAATAAAGCAAGCAAAGGAAACCAGCAGCATTTAATTTAAGTCATTTGAAGGTAAAGAAGGAAGAATCTCACTTCAAAACAAAAAATATAAGTAACCTGGAAGGTCAAGCACCTAATCTGAGATGTGTCTCTATTTCACTGCCATTAATATGCCACTTTACTGGGAAGTCTGCCCTTGTGGCAGCAGCCTTGGTGTCTGCTTTGGGACACCAAGTGAACTGTGAGAAATCCCAGTCCCTACAGTGGGTGGCACTGCTAATTTGATGTGCAACATATACCCTTTGAATCACATCATTCATATATATATATATATATATATATGAATATATATACACACGCACTCCATATTTGTTGGTATTAATATATATGGATATTTTATATATGCATAGATTCATAAATATTAATATATTCATATATAAGAATATTGATACATATGTCAACATACATGTTTTTTAATTCTTACTGGTTTTGAGGGGGCACTGGCCAGACCTAAACTTGATTATCACCTTTAATTATTTGAACTCCCCCTCTACCTGTAGCAAATGAAGTTATGTTTGTGTTTTGCAGCCTGAGGCAGGGCTGGCCAGGGTCTGTGCTCGGGCAGGACACCAAACCCAGCCTAGTGTTCAAGGTCGTGCCCGTGCTGATGGGGCTGTACCTGATTTAATGATTCCCTGATCTGTAATCACACTGTGTATCCAAGGCACTGACTTCGACTGGGCTGTTGGCTGGCCCAAGACCTCAAAGGCACTTTCCATACATACCTGATCTGGATTTCAGACCAATTGGCTGCACTTGGTCTAAACCATTGCATGGTGGTGGTTTCTTCCATGGGCACAAGCAGTTCACAGCCCCTCTGCACACCCAATGCCATGCACACAACAGCAGCCGTGCCCCCCCTTTGGAAAGAGCCCACACTTGAAAGTGCCCCTGAAAGAAACACATGGTGGCATGTCCTGTCCAGTAAGAGTCATGAACCTGTACGTTATCTACCTGCTTATCTATTACATGCGGATGTACTACATTAGTTGACACGTTGAATGACCTTGTCACCATCCTGGCTGGTTGTATTCATAATAACGTGTGTAATAACACGGTAAAAAGTATATTTGCAGGCTAGAACAGTGTTGGTGGAAATAGAATTGCTGAGGATTGGCTTTCTAATTCTCTTTTACTGCTCTGGGAACTCAGACATAATATTCACTACAGAAACTGCGTTTTAAGGTAACAGTAAATTTGTACATTCAAAACGTCAGTAAAAAAAAAGGTAAAATTAAAAGTTAAGCCCTAGACTGGAGTGTTAACTGTCTTGCATTTTTTGACAAGCATAGTTTATTATATATGTTTTCCATTTGAACCAGACAAAAGAATATTAGGAAGTTCTAGGTATGTGTATAGCTTCACAAAGTTAATATTGCTGTTGGACTCATTCCTGGGCATGATCTAATCTCCATTTAAGTCAATGGGGATATTTCCATTCACTTCAATAGGAGCTGGGTTTGTGTTTTAATATGCACTAAAGCCTGCAAAATTTGTGCAATAAAATAAAACCAGGAGGCCACACTTTGCACAATGGGGGGGCTTAAATGAAAGCGCTGAAATAGCATTTAATCACCAAAGTAAGGAGCCTGATTTTCAAAGCTGCCGGCTGCGAGCGGTGGGGGGGGATGAGCGATAGGTCTCCTTCATGCTCCGGTTGAGTTTGTGGCTGATGTGGTACCGCCGCCCGTATTCAGAACTGGCGCTGGTGATTCACGGCTCGAGAAGACTTTAAAAAGGGGTGAATGTAATATATGCTTTATTCTGATTTCCCACTGGCTTTGGTGGCCCCAGTGTGCTGAATCGGTCTGGCATTAGTGCTCAGGTTCACATCTTCGTTACGCTAAAGCTGTTTAATCCTGTGGGTTATATTTACAGTTTACCCTTAATGAAAATAACAAAATAAATATCTCCTAAAAGAGGTATGCGCTGATTTTATACACACAGAGCCATTCTAAGTGAAGGACCTAAATAAAAAAATATATGGGTTAGGCGTAATGTTAGCTTTCTTGAAATCATAAATTTTTTTCCTTAATTGGGTGTGAAATTCCTGTCTACAAATCATGCCATTTTGGTTGATTTTATGTTCGTTGGTTTGATGAATAATGGGCTTGCAGTATTTTTAAACTTTTCCTGCCTACGATAGCTCTCTGCTAAGTGTCCTTCAAAAGTCACATCTTTTCTTAATGCAAGGAATCCGGATTAGCTCTAACATTTGCATTTACACTCACAAATCTTTCCATGGCCCCCTGTGCAATGATGTGTGGGGGCAGAATCCGACCAGAGCTTGGGGCCAGGAGTGTGGGCAGACAGATGTGAATCCTTCATCTTGGTGTGGCTGGATGAGGTGTATAAGCTCTTTTTTCTCCGTACGTATTTTAGACCAACAAATTTTGGGAAAAAAAAAAAAAGGTCATTATTCAACTATTTTCTTCTAAAGCTGCGTTTATTATTTTTTTCCCAGCAAGGCAATGCAAGTGAGGACCTTTGGCTGACGGCTCGGTGACAAGCAAGGTGGTGTGTTTACTGCCATGAGATTCGTGGAGTCTTTGATGAGGGTCATGAATAATTAGTAGCATTTCAGAATCAGTGATTTTTTCTTTTCTTCCTTTGAGGGATGAAACGGAGCCCCAAGTACTTTGCTGTCAGAAGGCATTCCCGACTGCCTTATTCCTGTCATTTTAATTTGGGGATAAACCAGCTTCTACTTTGTAGCTGGTTTGTGCTGAGCCCCTTTGTTTGGAGCTGGAGGAGGGAGAGGCAGACTAGAGCTCTGGAAATGCATTTTTGTCACACTTCAGCATGGCAGAAGCTGACGTGGCCTTTGCCCTGGGGGCTGGAGTCAGGAAAGTGCATCCATCACCCTTACTCCTTCAGTCACCTTAAAGATTATGTATTTTTTATAGCTACTTTAACCTCTAAACCTTGTATTCGCTCTAGCAAGGAGCTGGCTTTGGGTGGGAAGGGGCACGCTGCACTCTGGCAGCTGGGAACATCTGGGGGTGGGCTGCTGTAGTGTCACCTCCATCCCGTGTTTCAGCTTGTGCTGAGGACAGGTTCTGCCTTTGCTTCTTCCCTCTTCTCCTTCCCCACTCTGTGACCACTCCTGGGTCAGGCCCTGGGAATAAGTGGGCTGTTCACTTTATTTGGCTTTCCCGATTTCCCAGGCTGAGATGCAGATTTGTGCAATTACCTCATATTCCTGAAAAGGGGATGAGAAGAGCAAGCAGCATCTTGTTGTTGAGGCTCAATTGAAAGACTGAGCTGATGGTACTAAGCAGGTTGTCCCCCTGCAAAACCACTGCAGTATTATGAAAAAGAGATAATAAAGGGATTTTCTGTAGGACTTCTGTGTGACAGAAGTTTATGGAAGTGCGGCAGATACTTGCACATCAATCCTCTTTCTGTGGAGGAGAAACTCCCCACATTTTGTTCATTGTTTGCTGAAACTGAGAGTATGACTACTTACACTGGCAACTTTTATAACAAAGACTAATGACTCACTTAGCAAAATCACATGCAACATTATTTTTTGCATCTGGGCCTATAACTTGGGTAGAGGAATAGATTATATTGTTTTGCCTCAGTACCAAGATGCCAAATGATGGGAGATTCTGGCCTGACCCTGGCAAGCAGTTGCTCCTGCCAGATATCCTTCGCCTTCAGTATTTGCACTCTCCTTTTTCTGCCATTGACTGCCAGCCATCAGACCTTGATTTGCTTTTCTCAGCTAGATTAAAGAGCCTCGTTACTCTCCTCTGACATTTCCTTGCCTGGCTTCTTATAGACCACCAAGTTCTCTTTTAATCTTGCCTTGAAAAAACCTAAACAGAATTGAACTCCTTTCAATGTTTGCGCTATTGAGAGTATTCATGAAGGATGATCTGACTTTTAGGAGGAACATATGTGTGAGGCAGATATCCATGGCGATGGTCACCTATGTAAACACCCAGGCTGACAGCTCCAGTAAACACTCTCTTGCAGAGCTGTGGCAGGTCCATTCATCACACGACCTATACACAAAGTACTGTCAAACGCATAAGGTAAACAAACAGGGGGCAAAAAGGAGGTGAGGAAAGAAATAATGCTTTTCTCAAATCCTTTTTTATTTTAAGAGCTTCTCATGGCTATAGTAAATACATAAGTTTCAGATAATTTTTGAGTGGACCACGTCATTTGAAGTGGTCTGCTGAAAGATGTGCAGCAAATCAGGGGGAGAGGAAGGAGAGAAATCCAGTTTGCCGATTCTTTGTCCACTTTAATAGCCACTAGCTTCTCACCCCTTTTTTTTTGGCCTTTGCCCTTCATAAGGCAGTGTTTCAGTGTGTGCCACTTACAGGAGCCATACAGAAAACATTATCCCATTATTTTCCCAGGGAAAGAGGGAAAACAAACCTTTAAGAGAAACAAGCACACAACCTTTGCATTGCTGGCACATCGCCGAGCCCGAGGGCTGCACTTCATTTACATATAAATGTGCCCAGGATTTTAATCAGCGATTAATGTGCTCTGTTGTTATTTTTCACTTACAGCGTTCGTGGTGCACGTGGTGCTTGGCGAATGGCGTAGGGCAAATGTGCTTGGAGGAATGCAGTGACAGGCGTATCGGTGGCATCGCTTTTTGGATTGATGGCTAGCTTTATTTCTGAGCCTGCCCTGGGCCCGAGGAAGTGCTGGCTTCAGCCCTTCAGGGACACCGCAAAATCTGTCTGAGGGCGACATAAAGGGCTGGCTGTACAGACTGCTCGGTTGGCTTTCAGCTGCCTCATGGAGAAATGCAGTAGTGCCTCCGTGGTGTGGTGTCCCAGTGGATGGGAACATCTGTTTTTTCTGTCTCGTTCAGAAGCGCGTCTGCAAAATCCTGGAACTTTTTCTTTTTTAATCACTTTGAAATTTTCAGGATCTCTGCTGGTGCTTCTTCTTACTTCTTGATTTGTTTAGTTCAGGCGTCATCACCTTGTTCATGTTTCTCTTCTAATTAGCAGGCAGCTGGGAAGAGCACACCACAAAAGCTGTCCAAGAAAAGCTTTAGAGCTGCTCCCAAAGGCCTCTCCTCCTCTCTGCTCTTCTGGCCCTGAAAACAAAGTTCTGTCATTCTTTTGTGTTTTTTCATTTCTATAAGCTTTGAAGTGAGGTCTTTTTTTGAATTTGTTGTGGTCGCATCTAGGGATATTCTTGGCCTTTCCCATAATTTTACTCACCTAAACTGAGTGAGAGCCTACCTATAGACTTCCCCAGGGAATATTTTGTGGCTCCTGATGCCAGGTCTATCAGCCTTTTTGCTTTCATGTCATAGTGTTAAATAAGTAGTGCAGATAATTAAGTGTAATCATTAGTCTTCAGTGTTAACACCTCATATGAAGATGAAGTTTGATGCTCAGCTGGAATTTGTCACCCATAGCTATGTAGAGAGATCGGTTAACTATTTGGGCAGCACATTTATTCTTGTGGGTACTAACTTTAGACTCATATTTGGGTAGACAGCAAGGAGGCATTTTGTGCAGGACACTTGAGAGCGCAGTAGAAGGCATTCCCAGCGCAATGGAAAGGTTTCTATGTGGAAAACCTGACAGCGAGCAAAGACCTTCTTATTTATCAAACTGCTGTGTGGTGGTGACAGGTGAAATGACAAGACATATTGAGCAAAAAGAATTAATTTATATCTAGGACCTTTTAATAAATCAAAAGTCAAAAGAAGAACTAATGTAGCAAACCCGTTGGCAGTTGCTAACACTTGTTCAATGATCCTTTCCTTCTAAAATATAGAAATGGAAAGTAACTGTTGCCAGGAGTCATAAAATGAAGGAGCGACTCAGAAGATAGATTTATTATCAGGTCACTATTAGTGAAATTCAGCTTCATAAATAGGGGTTAATCTGCTAAAACCTTCTGTGCTCTTGCTGGGGGAAAACCCTACTTATTTCAAATTTTTTTCAAAGATCTAAAATAATTCTTCATGTCTTCTGAGTAAATCAACAACTCTAAGAGCTGATGTTCATCTTTTTTGCCTCATCCTTGCCCACATGGATTTTATTTATTTATTTCCAGGGGGTGTCATTTATTATGGGCACTTCTCATCCCTACGATGTAATTTCTCTTCTGGACTTGTAGGTATTTTCATCACAGTTCACTACATATTTCACCCATGTTTCTACAGAAAGTCATTACATAGCACAGGCTGCTGTCGACAAGAATATTTAGAATACACTCTGCCTTTGTCCTCCAGTGCTGCCTTTCTCATCTTTGTTGGGTGAATAATACATCTGAGCAAGCAGGACATGGATCTGATGTTACTAGAAAAATACCGAAGCCATGTCTGTAACTGGTCCTTTCCTCTTCCTCTCTATATAGTTGACCAAACATAATAGAAAAATTCCAAAGTTGAAAAAAATACTTAGAAAATATTAAAAAAGGATGTGTCCTATAAGACAGGTGGAAAAACATCAGATGTCCCTGTAATGGTGTGGTGGGTTCTGTGCTGTCTCCTGCCCAGAGCAGAGTTGGATGGGGGATGTTGGGAGCCAGGGCCTGACTCCCTGGGGATGGGCAGTGTCCCTTCTTGCTGGGTGGGCTTCTCTGTCTTATGCCAGGGATGGCGTAAGGACACAAGTTACATCCTTGGCTCCTTGTTGCTACACCCTCATAAAAGCCATTTAGAAAGTTTGCCAGTAAACTTCAGTATAGAATATGTTCTGCTGTGAAATGTCTGGGGAAGCTTGCACCAGGGCTGTTCATATTATTAGACATCAGAAGCTCTATCAGGACATCAAATCCATCCCGTCTGCTGTTGTCTCAGCAGCCCAAGGCCATCATTTTCATGGCTCCTCTTCAAGAAATGGAATAGACTTACAACTTAAATTTAAAACCAAAGGTCTTATCTGAATCCAGTGTCATAAAAGGATTAATTGCTGGTATAATCTAAAAAGCCAGATTTGATGCATAGCTTGTAAGACTGAGGCTGAGGAATAATGCAGATAAATTATATCTGAACTTTACATACCACATTAAGAAGGATTCCCGATAGGACTGGCAAGGAGGATCCCTCCTTGGCAGCCCTTGCTCTGCAGAGTGCCTGAATGTGGAGCCTGTGCCTTCCTAAGCAGTGCCCAAAGCCTGCCCGAAACACCTCTCTGCATATTCCAGTGTCTTTAAAGCTTTTCTGAGACTTCAGACTCTCATAGAAACTCTCAGTACAGTCTGATACTTAAAAAAACCCAAACATGCACATCCCTTACTAACTCTGATTACTCAGTAATTAACTGATAATGTTGTTCTAAGTAGCGTCAAGAGCATCTGAGACTAAATTGAGGTTTCTTATGTTCCTCTTGCCCTGCAACTTCTCCATTGGTTTCCATCTACTAATGACATGACTTGATGGCCTGCAAACTATCCTTTTTAGTGTATCTCAAGCTTGAGATCTACTTGTTGCCTGAGATTTAATAATACTATATTAAGAGAGGAAAATTTTCTTGGTGTATGTGTCGGAAAGTACATTTGCTTATTTTGATGCTGGGGTGATTGTGTGTGTGTGGTGCTGGTGTACTTGATCCTCTGTGCATTCATGGTCAGTGCTCAAGTCAGTGGAGGTTTGGACTATGCAAATATGGGCAGGTCTTTCAGTGCTCAGATGTGGTTCTGGTTTAAGGGCCCTATATCTATTCTTACAAAAGTCATCATGGTTTTGGTGTTTATTGCAAGATGAGGATGGATTTCTATATCGCTTTAGGTGGAAATGAGGTGGGTAGAAGTCCTTCATGGCAGGTACTGTGCAGGCATGGAGGTGGTGAGGTGGCAGGTGCCATGTATTTCTGTGTCTCTGTAATATACAAACTCTTTTGTGGTTTCTTAGGACCAAGTAGGCAACCAGCTTACATCAGTAGTAGAGTGGCCAAACCCTTCCTTCCTCCAGGGTAAAAGAAGATGTACTGGTTATCTAAGAGCTGTTATGTGAGCTTTGGATTGCTTATCCAAGATTTTGGCATTGTGCAGTGAGTGATCTCATTATTAAATTTACTGTCTATTTTCAAAACTTGAATGGGTTTATTTTAAGTTAGCACCTAGGTCATCTTCTTTAGCAAGGATGCTGACAGGTGTTTGAAAAGAAAAACCACTTTCTCTTGTGCAATTCATTGTCAGTGGTGATAGCCCTCTCTACCAAGGTTTATACAGGTTTGCAGAAACAACTGCAACAACAGAAAATGCAACAGCAGAAAATGACGCTGTTTCCTCTGTTACTCTGCTGGCTGCAGTCCCAGCAAAGAATTGGCTATGGCATTAGGACAGTTATGAAGAGCCATCTTTTTACACACACACACTCACACACACATGAATTTCTTGGGACAAAGGACTGAGCTGTTGAGCAGGGTGCAATGTCTGAGTTCAAGTTTCTGGTTTTACATCTAACTTTAATTTTCCTAAGGGTAGAGCATTTGTTATATGCTGAACACAATTCTGTAGTACGGCCAGATCAAAATAGATGTGACATTTCATTGATTCTATTCCTGAGATCCTGTGCTTGTTGTTCTTCTACAGGAGTTATCTACACAGCAGATATTCTTGACCGGGAGACAACCAGGTCCTACTGGTTGACAGTGTATGCGACTGATCATGGTGTCGTCCCACTCTACACAACCATCGAAGTCTACATTGAAGTGGAGGATGTGAATGACAACGCTCCCCTCACCTCTGAACCGATCTATTACCCAGCTGTCATGGAAAACTCCCCAAAGGATGTATCTGTCATTCAGATCCAAGCCCAGGACCCTGACTCCAGCACAAATGAAAAACTGACTTATCGGATTACAAGTGGAAATCCCCAGAACTTCTTTGTAATCAATCCCAAAACAGGTAACGAAATTCTGCTGCCTTATGGTGATGGGAAAATGCGATTTAAATATTTAACAGCTTGCTCCCCTCCAGGATACACTGGCACTGCATTGCTTTTAAAACTTCTTGTTTTTTGGTTAGTAATGTGTCTCGAGCATCATGTGTGTGTCTAAAGCATCCTCTTTTTCATCCGTATCTGAGCACACTGGCAGATGACATGCTGCAGATGCGCTGCTGCAGCGATCGCTCTTCTCTAGGTCACCAAATAGCTTCCAGCTATTGCCTCTTCCCTGTGTCTATAGGGATGAGACTTTGCTACACTGATTCTGCAGAGCAATGTTAAGAACAGATTCAAGCTGTTGCACTTCACAGAGCGGTGTTTTGTCCTTTGTAAGCTGGCGTAGCACCGCTGAAGTGAGTGGCATGGTGGTTGTTCAGCACATGTAATTAGGCTCCATGTTACAGTAGCTGGATATAATTCTACAGCTGGTTTTGTACAAAAAGACAGTTTAGATGACCCAGAAGTCCCTCAAGCCATTAAAAAATAAATACCTCTATATGTTTGCATTGATTTGTGATGGCTGGGGATGTAGCCTGTGGCTACAGTGTTGCAGATATGGTGGTTGTTTTAAGCTAAAGTGCTGTTGTTGTCTGGCCGTGGAGCATCGTGCCCGTGCAGACCTGCTCTGCACAATCTCTGTGCCCTCAGAGACTTTGCTGAACTGGGTGTCCCAAGTGCCTGGTTGATGAAGAAATTGCCCCAGGAGACATAGCCCAAGGTTGTGGATGCTTTGCTGGGTGCCTACCTGTGCTTGGCTGCAGGTGTCCTCACTCTGGCATGTACCTGGCTGTCCCTCACTCGTCTGGCTGGCGGGGACCCTCCAGCATGGTCTGGAGCTAGAGAATCAAGGGTCTTTCACAGCAACAGGCTGATCTTTATCAGAGTAATTCTGGGGATTCACACAGCTCTTATGCTGGTTGTAAAGCTCCTGGCTTTGTTCTAGTGTTTTGGGTTTTTTAAAAAAAGTTTATTTGTGTCTGATGCAAATTTCTAAGCAGCTAGAAAACCAGAAGAAATAGACCCAAGAGGGAAGATTTTTAATTTGGTATAGCAAAATGATGTTCACTAAATACATTTTTAACATTTGGCTGGGCAATCCCATCACAATATGTGGCATAAGAAGGGGTCAGGATCTTTTCAGGCATAAGCCCAGGTGAAGAATCATTGAGCATGTATAATCACTGTCTTCAATCTGCCGAGCCCTAAGGCACATATCTCACTTGTTTTTAACACTTGAAATGGCCGAAGATGGCTCTTCCATCTGCATCCCTTCTCCCCCTCCCCACCCCATAAATCCCATCTGGGCAAAGTAGCAGAGTTAGGACTCCACAGTGTTTAATACTTGTGCTTTCCTCCCGTCGGCTCCTCCTGCAGAGCAACCTGCTCGGCACAGCTCCGCTTATCCACATGGGCAGCTGGGATAAGCCCGTGCTGAGGACTGGAACTGGGCATGCTGTAGCCCCACAGTGCATGGTAGCACATGCTGAGGAGTGGCTCTTCATCCCTCTGGAGTGGCAGGCAGGGATATTTTTCCCTAACAAGGACATCTTTATTCTCCGCAATAGCATTTAACAGTGACGATGTTTCGTTTTCATTTTGAGCTAAGAAAATTGTTGTCTAAGAGCTTAAAGACTTCAGGATGAGTAACATTCCTGCTTGGGCAAGCCCCAAAGGGCCCTCCTTATCTTTGGTGAGCGTCCTGCCTGGTGGCTGGCTGGGATTCATCATGGTGGGGGTGATAAACCATCCCCTCCTATCCACCTTTCTCTGTGCCACACACAGAGCAGTGAGAGCTGGGCAAGACGGTTTCTTTTAGTTTGTTTGTGCCTTTGAAAATGATGGATCTAATAGAGTGTGAGTGTGACGAGGAGCTGCCTCGTCCCAAAAGGGGGTTTGTCTTAAACACACATATTTTGTCCTCCCTTGTGAAGAGTGGTGGGCTCTACCTGCCCAGACTCAGGAGGCTTTCTTTGAAGACGATGCTGATGTCTGAAGAATAAAAGCGTGATATTTTCCCAGACATCCTAGGAAAATCCTATTCTTAGACCACAGATCTGGTTTCTCTAAAGCAGCAGTTTACACTCTGGTTGTTTTACACAGGTGACTTCTGCACCCTCAGAAGAGGTTTGTAGCATCCCGGCCCCATATGCGTGCTGGGATTCAGCACAGCGATAACTCATGTAGCGCTTTGCACAGCAGCCCTAAGTGCAACAGTGTGCTGTATAATCAAGATGAAAAGGTTTAATGTGAACCCAAATAACGCAGCAATTGCCATGTACATGGGTTGAGGGAGCATGCTCCTGCTGTCAGGGGAGAGCAGTCATTTGTGAGAAAGGGGATCTTTTATTTTCTGTGTCACTTTACAGGTTTAAACAGTGCCAACAAACTGACATCTCTCTCCTGTGAATAATCAGGTGCTGAGAGGCAACACGAAGGCAGCATCCTACATTTTTTACATCCTTTCGTGGAAGCAGAAGTTGCTCTCAACTAGAGACAGGGAGTTGGCTGCAGTGTAGGGATGCTGTTTGGGTGTGAAGAAATTTCTCTGACCCCTGACTGATTGGGCTTTACAAATGTGCTCAGGGTTAAACCTTTTGCTGCATTTGCAGACCAGAAATAAGTATCTCCTAAACCCAGATTATTCTGAAAAGTCCCTTCCAACCCAGGCAACTCTATGATTCTGTGAAGACAGGTGGGAAAAAGGAGTTTGGCTGCTTCTGCTGCAGTTCACAGATGGCTTCCTTAAATTACCTGGCTGTACTGCAGCAAGAGATCTCCCACTGTTGCTGAAAAGTAAGGTATTACAAGCCTTGGCCTCCTGTGCCCTCTTTCTTATTTTTTGGACTTGGTGCTTTATACTGATGAAGTTGAGTTTCTTACAAAGTGCTGGGAGCGCACAGGGCATGTCACAGCTTACGGAGTGCATCTGGTGGGTGGTTGGGTGGTGTTTTGGACATTTCTGCCCTGACTGCAGACAATGTGGTTATCTGCAGCACTAATGGGCACAGCACAGCCTGTGCGAGGTGGGTAGTGCCCATGGTCCTTGCTGGCACGAAAAGGAATGCTCTGAGCGTCGCTGTACCCTCATGGCATGTCCCTCTCCACCTTTGCACCAACTCATGCTCCCCCTCGGTGGTTGCTGGACCCAGCAATGACTGTCCTTGCCTTCCTCTGGAGTAGCTCATGCGGGACATGAAGATTCCTGGAGGCACGTGTACCACCACGTGTATTGCCATCTGATCAAGGCACCAAGTGGAGGCATAACAAGTGCAGGTTTTGTTCCCAGTTCTGATACAGGACCATAACCGCAGCCAAATCTTACTATCTTATTTGATTATCTGGGTAGGGGAAGCAACGATACTCCTTGTATGCCATGTCTGTAGGTAGAAGAAATCTTGTAGTAGACAACCTGTCACTTCCTATATTTTTATAGACTGGCACAGCTCTAGGTGACTATTTTAGGTACTGTTGAACTGCAAATACATGACATGCATTTGGATCTGTTTGAAGGCAGTTTTCAGACCTTTCAGGATTGTCACCTGCCATTTGCTCTATGGGTTTTGGAGAGAGAAAGAGTTGCTCGTGCACAAGCCTAGAGCTGCCTAAAGTTGCTGAGAGCACAACTTAGGCACTGAAGTCACCCTGGGCAGCTCATGTTCTCACCAGGGGCTAGCTCTGCTGTGGGAACACGAGTGGATGTGGGTGGCAGGGGCTCTCCCCTGTGGGCTTGGAGGAGCTTATATGGGTGATCTGGGCAGGGGAGGATAGGAACATGAGCAGCTCTCCTGTGTGCTGGGTATGGAAAGGCAGCGTGGGCAACCTCCTATGAAGGTTTTTGTTTTCTCACCTTGATTATTCTTTCTAAAGTGCAGCTGAGCATCAGTTTGCACCTTGGCTCACTCTTTTATCTCGTGAGCTGATATTCATAGGTACAAGCACTAAGTGAATAATGTAGCACATGAGTATGTGTGAAACCATAAATCATCCATGCCTGACAACAAGGCAGCCTTGTTCTGCAAACTGGTGGACACTGCTGCCTAAGTTTAGTAGGTTGAAGAGGGCAAATTGGGATTTTTCTTCATTTTCAATGGGCAAGAGGTATTGTAAGGCACAGCTTTATGAGGGGGGTAGGTAACATGTTTTTCAAATAGCTGAAGTGGCTCTCCAGGTTACGTGATCTCAGGGAAAGGCATCCCCTGTGCGTTGGTTTCCCGGCGCTGCCATGCACCCATCAGTGACGGAAGCATTCCCGCTGCTCGGCACCTTCAGGAGCCATGAGTCAACCTAAACCACTGTGGCTGCTGGGGGAGCCAGGGGTTTACCTCTTAGCCTGGCTTTCATGCTGGGCTCAGGCTGCTTTGGCAGAGCATGGGGCCACAGGGCTGTGCTCCTTGGTGGGTGGCATGAAATGGAGCTGAGGAGGAAGAGGAAGAGGAGGGCAGAGCTGCTGGCGGAGTGGCTGGGCTGGCCAGCTCACAGCCAAGCCCATGGGAGCACCACGGCTGCCCCAAGCCGAGTGAGTTATTTTTGGGGTGAGAGGGATGTGGAGGAAGGTAAATAAAACAGATGATGGAGGTAATAAAAAAAATTGATTGATTAGGCCTGTAAATTCATATTTTTATTTCATGTATATGGGTGTTAATTTCACAGCACAGCGCAGGGGTAATTTACTGCATTGATTTATTACTCTTCTGTGCTCTGAAGAAAACAATGAATTTTAATTCAAACCATTACATTATTTTGTTTATTGTTGCACATATATTGGACAAAACCAATAAGCTTCTCTTCAGTCTTACGTAGATTAGTTTAAGAGATACTTTAGCTAACATGCCAGCAGACCAAATTTCACTCTTGTGCACATTGATGTTAATGAATTTCCTCTAAAATTATGCTGGTGTGTCTGAAAAATTCGATTACATCTTGCTTAGTCTCTTGCTGGCACTTTTTAAACAAAGGCAGACCCCTGGCACTCCAAAAATAGTATTTGCTGCAGTACTTAAGGCAGAATGTACTAGTGGGTTTAGAAATAGCATATCTAGGTCAGTACCTCTTTCCAGAGCAGCAATTCTCTGCCTCTGGAGGTTGTCTCTCACCTGTCACATCTGCACCTAGATTTGGAAAGAGAGTGGATATTTTCATGCTGAAGTAGTATGAATATTTATATAAGCTAATATGGGGTTAGTGAGTGTCAGAATTTAATTGATATGAATGCTACTTTTCTCAGGGCTTTGCTTTCTTTTGTCCTCACTAAACCAACCAGCAGAGGATCCTACTGGGGCTGAATGCCACGGTGGCCCTGCCATACTAAACCAGTGCTTCACCCTCCTGCCATACAGCCTGAGTTTTCTGGATACTTCTGCTTGGTTTGTGCCAAGGAATCCACACACGTGTTCTTTGCTCTTGCAGACTGAGCTTAGTCCAGTGTTCTGCAGCTGCACTGTGTCCTGAAGGCTGCCAGCAGTATAGCTACTGGCGACCCAGTGCCTCTTCTCAGCCCAGAAATAAAGGTATGCCAGAGAGGAGAGAGAAAGAATTGTGGTTTATATATTCAGGAGAGCATTCTTGGGACTGCGATAAATTCTTGTTCTCCAAGGCCCATGTTTGTCATGTGCTTTTTTTTTTCCAGCAGGGCAAAAAGCCTGTTAAATACTCCAGGGTATTACTGGGTATACTCCAGGGTACAGGGTATACTCCAGGGCTCTGCTGAGATTTTGCAGTAGATACCATCTCAAGAGGACACCACTTACTCTGGGAGGCAAACTTCAGTCATCTTAATATTCCAGTTATTAATGTTCCTGCTGTACTGTAGGTGATTCAAAAGCCATACACACAACAAATGGAAGTGGAGGCAACTCTAGTCCCTACACATCCCTTTCTACCCTTGCACATCTCTCAGGTTTAAACCCAAGTTACATTGGGTGAGGAGAAAGACTAACATACATTGGCTCTGTAAAGTAAGAGACATTTAAAACCTTCCGCCATGTAATAATTAAAGGTAAATACCAAACCATTTGAAAAGATTAAACAAAATTACTTTTTGATTACATTTCTAAGGGACTTTGGATCTACAATATCAAGCTAAACTTAGTACTACCTTGGTCCATTTATCACTTTGTTCTTGCAAAGGGCATTTCATGCCTTTTTTTTTTTTTTTAAAAAAAAAGTCTGTTCTTCAAGAGTGGACAGCTTTCTATGTTCATTGACCACCAATTCTCTGAGCTCCCAGCCTGCCATGGGGGTTGGCTGCATTACTGGGGGACCTGCCAGACATTGCAGTTGATGCTCTGCATGCTGCTAAACTTTTAATAAACTTCCTCTGAAGTCGCATCTTCAACATTTTGTAAATTAAGGCCTTCATATTTATGAGGTTTTTTGATCGTGTAGCCTAACCTGCCATCTCCCTCCAGAGTGTGTTTTAGGTGCTGTAATGATGAAATTGGGAAATGCACTTGTTGAATTTTGAAGGTGTTGCAAATCACCTCCCTCCCACTGGAGGCTCCTCTGGAGGGCACCTGGTGGCATCTCCCGCACGTGCATTGGCTGTGGAGCCCCGTTTGGCAGCTCTGTGTGCAATTTAAACTGAGAATGCAGGTCACGTCATCTTACTGCCAGTCTTTCTGCAAGTGTCCCTGCAGTTCAACTGACCTATCCAAGACCATAGAAGACCTTGTAGAGGATGAAACCATTGATCTCTTCAATCAAAGGTGAACTTGAAGAATTAGCCTCCCTTTCTTCTGTGGACTCTAACGCTGTTTGTACAAATGCTGACTTAACCAACAGTTAAGTTGCAGATCACTGATCTGTAGCTATTCATAACTAAAAAAGATTTTTACAATGTAATTCCCTTAGTGCATTAGCTGACTTCAACTTTCTGTAATTTATGTTGTATCAACACATGCCAAATTATAAACTCTCTTTTCTTTCACTTCTCAATATTATCTAAAACCTATTGGTGATAAGTGGCTATTATTGACTTCTTTATAGTACACTCACTGTTAAAAATTGAGCTTCTGAGCATTTTAAAAGCTTTAATTTCTGATTTGGGCTGGGTCATTCTTTACTAGATACCGTATTTCCATTGGTTTGAGCCCAGGGTTAGCAGCTTGCAAATCAAAGGACTATGGATGTTGGAGTTATGTGCTTAATCACAGTGGGACCTAAAAGCCTGTTAGGCATTGTACAGAATGTTAGACAAAGTTCCTGCCTCAAGGAACTTGTCATAATAACAATAATAATAATAATAATTAAGAAAAAAAAAAAAAGGAAAAAAAAGTCAGGGAGGAAAGGATGTAAATCATCAAGTCCATCTGCTTGCCAGTGCACGTTTATCCCCTGGAGTAAATGTTCAGTTAACTCCTGAAGAGTGACATGAACTCTTCTTTTGACTTTGAGTGAGTCACCTAACCTCACTGTTTTCATTTTTTTTGTTTAAGTGGAAATATTTCCTTACCTCATGTAATTGTCCTGGAAATTAATTCACGGTAGACAGTTTGCAGATAACATAGGCTGTGGAAATGCAAGCTATTGATTTCTCAGGCATATCGGCATTAATAGGTATCCCCACACAGTCATGTATTCATAGGCATATAAGAAGAAAGAGGAGCATCACTTCTGAAATGGTAGGATGAAGAGGAATATAAAACTTTTTCAGATTAAGTAAGTGTAGTGCCATACCACTGAAAATGAGAAAATTTGAACTCAGCCAGCCCATCCTTTCCCTCTTCCCTGGCAGCGATTCCCTCCTTGCTCTATATGTGTTATCTGTGGAGAGGATAAAGGTGTGAGCTGTGTCACCTGAATTGAGGCTACAGTAATGCTGCTATTAATAAAATAATAAATCCCGCTTTATCATCTCTGCTGAACAGACCTGATTTCTGCTAGCAGTGGGTTTTGATTCATGAAGCACTGAATACCGTTGAGATTGCTGGATGTCTCTGGTATCAAGTGCCTCTTAAAATGGCATTAGAAGACACAATACAGCTCATAAATGCCATTTCTTTGTAATCAGCAGATTTAAACGTGGCTTATAGAAATTTTAACCTTTCTTTAGATCTCCGTGATGACCTTTTTAGTCCTATTTCACAGTAAGAAGCTTCAGGAGTATCTCCATTGCCTTGACCGGACCATTGTGTCTTCACTAACTCAGTGCAACATCAGTTTTTAACCCTGAACTCCATTTGTTTCAGTAGAGACATATGTGTGAAGGGCAGCAGCGTGGCGAGGGCCAGTGAGTCAGTGTTTGCTGATGGAGAAGGTTACTGCCTGATAACCAAAAAGCTCCCTCCTGTCCTGCCCCAGCACCCATTCTGGAACAGCAAGGATTTTGCCATTAATCCCATAAATTTACATTGTTGTACATTACAGCAATCAATTCCTATTTTCGAAAACATCAGCAGAGCAGGTCTTCTGTCCTATTCAGAACTGACTTTGGCCATCAGCTTAGCCGTGACACTAATTTTTCTACCTTATCTGCCAGTCCAGTTTCTCTATTCATCAATTTGCAGAAGCTGTGACTAGTCAGAACTGCTCAAGAAACCATCTGCTTTTTTAACATGCTGCACCATTCCTTCAGTAATTTGTAATTAGTGCTGTTGCATTCACTTCCAGGTAGGCAAATACCCTTGATGGAATTATTACCAGTGACAAAAGCGTAATTGAGATGACTGGGTGAAGCTGTGTACCACAAGTACTGAGTCACAGCCCTGTTCAGTGTATGCACAATGCATATGCTATGGATACTTGTCATATCCCTCCGTACGTTATTAAGATAATAGCAGTCAGTGCCCCTGCGTTACAGTAATTGCTTGTGGTCCAAACCTGAACTCTGGCAGGGGGAATTAGGTTGGTGGGTTAGGGATGCTGAGATGTGGAGCCTATGAGCGTGTTCGTGCAGTGGTAGAGCTGTGGAGAGGGAGCTGCTGGGGAGGAAAATAACGCTGTGATGTTAGCCTGGATGAGGTTAAGGCTTAGGGGGGGGGAATTGGTTTTTTGTTTTCTTTTCTTTTCCTACTGCTTTTTAATCAATCAAATAAGTTGCATTTACCTTTTGCTCAAGAGCGAGAGCTGCTACATGTGTCTATGATGTTGGACCCTGCAGATCCCATATAGACAATATTGAATCAGCATTTTTCCCTTTTGCTCCATTATGATGAATACGCTCATATTGTCATCTTACAACAGGCACTTTTAGCGGCTCAAGTGCTGTACCTTCACCTTACTGTGTGAGCACAGTCTATTATCTCTTAATGGATTGGAAGCTAAAGGCAAGAACTGTAGCTGTAATTTACTCAATTTACATCTGATCCTTGGTGCAAACAAAAAAAGATGGAGATATTTCTTATTTGGGAGAATGAGATTTACCTGTGCTGCATGTGAATATTAAAAAAAATAAATAAAATCTTGGAAATGGGAATGAGAAGGCAACTGTGAAGACAGGTCTGTTTGCATAAGCCATCATGATGTCAGTAATCACCAACTATTAATTTTTCTATGTCTTCCATCACATAGGAGGTTGTGTCAGCCCCTACTAAGCCTCCAAAGCTTCATCACCTTGCAGTGCAGCTGAACCCATCTGTTCAAAAATCAAGGTTAACAGCAAATTTGTGCTGTTTTTCCTTTTCTTTCTGAATCTATTTCCATTAGAGTTATGCTGTTATAATGGGAGATAATTATTTTCTGTGAAACTACTCTCCCCTCTCTTTCCACCTTCCCTTTCTGTTAACGAGAGTGCTTGTCTCTCCCTGCAAAGATTGACACAACTTCTTTGACGTTAGTAGTGCTATTGCCAGTTAAGTCTGTGACCTTATCTATATAATTGTACAGATCGCATCTCCATATGTTTGATGCACAGAGCTTAATTTAACAGGAAAAGTATATGTATAAAAATAAAACACTATCTGGGGGTTAAATATTGGAAGACCCCCCTAATCACAGCTTTCCCGCTATACAAAACTTTCTGCAGAGCTCTAAGAGCTCTGAAGTTAGGTTTTATAAATCATCTCCCTACACGGGACCCTGCTCTTGTATCCTTGTTTGTACATTGATCATCACGTGGCTTCTGTTCTGCCTGTACTTCCTCTCCTGTTGTGTTGACATGGTTTCTCTCCCATGGTAGCTAAGTCCTTCACGCTGTATGATAAGGTAGAGCAGTGCCATTTTTTCCTATTTTACAAGCAGGCAACTAAGGTGAAGGAAGCAACTAACTATGCCAGTAATAAAGGTTTGGTCTTAATTTACCTTCAAGGCCACTGGCTACATGTAATGCAGAGCCTTACTGGCATGAGTCAAGCCCAGCCTGCTGCACTGAACCTCAAAAGCAAGGCTGATCCAGCACCAGCGTTCCCTGACGTGTGCAGAAAGTATCTTGACATGTGAGAGCCTCAGGAGCACCTTTTTTTCTATCCTATCTCCTATCCTGTTTCCAGTTTCCACACCACTTCCCATCCCTGGCTTTCAGCCCTTCCTCGCCTTGTTTTCTCTCTGGCCCAAAGGGAACGAGTTGCCCACAGGCAAGGAAGGATTCCAGTTTGCACTATGGCAAGGAGACATGGATGGCTCTCATGAAGCCTCCCAAGCAATGTCAGAGCAGAACTGACTCATGTCTCTTGGGTGGGGAGAGCAAACCTCTTCTCCATCAGCCTAATGCAGGCACATCCCTAACAGCTTGTCTGATGCTGTTGTGGAGCAAGGAGGCAAACCCAGAGCCCTGAATTCCTGGGCTACTCCTAAATTATTGTACTATTTCTTTCTCAATATTACATTTGCTTGTGCTTTCTCTGCACGAACATGTTTTGTCATTGTATCCTGTGAATATGACTCGATGTCATGATCTGCTGTGGGTTTGTTGCCTTTTAAGAGAAATTTCATGTTTTTGTCAAATGAGTTACGTGCAAGGAAACTGTGCTGCAGTGATCTATTTGTATGAAGTGAAAGAAAAGAGAGTTTATAATTAGCAAGTAGCTTTTCAGATCTTGAAGGGATTTGATTTGAAAACTAAGTACTGTTTCCTGAACTTTAACTTAACAGCGTATGAAGAACAGCTGGAGAGGGACTCTTTATGAGGAAGTGTAGTGACAAGACAAGGGGCAATGGTTTTAAACTGGAAGGGGGGAGATTTAGATTAGATGTTAGGAAGAAATTCTTTACAGTGAGGGTGGTGAGGCACTG
>JAOTQQ010000001.1:195892926-195914650 GCA_026546715.1 Gallinago undulata | reverse complement strand
TTGTCAGAGTTGGGTTGATGGTTGGACTAGATGATCTTGAAGGTCCCTTCCAACCTAGATGATTCTATGATTCTATTTTTGCTTAAAAATAAACATGAGGAAAAGAGATTAAAACATGAAGAAAATAGTATATATTTTGTTGAGTTGAGTGTATAAAGGCAGTTGCATCACATAGGAAAACTGTATAAAGGCAGTTGCATCACATAGGAAATATTCTGCGTTCAAGACCGTGTCACCAACCAATGTGCATGGACTTGGCTTTTGTAGTCATGAATGTTCACCCTCATCTTTGATAGTGCCTTTTATTAAAGAAAATAAAACAAAACACAAAGAATCCAGAAGCATATCCTCAAGATATCTTAATTTCTTCAGATTGAGTCCTGCAAGAAATAGAAGAGAGACTGGGGGGGGGAAGGGGGAGGGTTGTGTTGTTTTTTTCCTTTTCATTTAGTATTTAAAAATATAAGAACTCAGTGAGGAAAAGCAAAACCTGTGCTGCCTTTTGGTAAGCTGAAATGATGGCTTATTCTTTTAATATTTATTTGCAGTATTGTGGCACCTTTGTGGCTGCAGTCAGAGGCGGCACCCTGCCGTGCTTGGCAGGATAAGTGGAGTAAAAGATGGTTGCTACACCGAAAAGCTCGCAGTTTAAGGGGAGCTTGAGACAACAGATGGGAAAAAGCAGATGGGGATGCGGCAGAAAAACCAAGGCGGCATTGATGAGCACTAAGTTTGTTCCTGAGCGCTCTTGGTGCTTTTAAAATTGAGGAACGGACAGTTTGGTCCCTTGCTGGCAAGATGCCCACCTGCCCCTGTGTGCTGTGGGGTTTGTCCTGGGGCTGCAGCTCCCGGTGCCGTGCAGAGCTGGAAGGGAGGGGGTGCAAGGGATTTGCCTCAAATTGTATATAGGATATATATGTCTCCTCCATCTATATCTACAGAGAGATCTCCTTCCCCCTCTCTGAGATGTGTGTGTATATATTTATATACATAATATTTAATTTTAAGTTTTTCTTTTGCCAAAATTTTGCACAAGTTGAAAAGGTTTTGTGTTTTTTTTTTTTTATTTTGCTTTTTTTTTTTAAGTAAGGGATTTTTCAGCAAAAACATTCAAAGGGGATTTTTTTTTTAACTTTTCCTTTAATGGCATATATATAAGTTTAGGGATTTTTCCCTGCTCTCCTTTCCTTTTCCTTTTTCATGAGACAACACGGACAGAATTGTCATACAGCAAAAGGGCTTAGCTGCTGTTTCATTGGGCTGTGAGGACAGAGACACCTAGGAAGGCTGAACTTTTGTAACATGATGCCCAGCTGTGCTTTTGAAAGGTGAAATTTCCTTATATTCTGGAAAAGCTGGCTATTGTCCTCACCATGGTTAAAATATAAGATACCTAATGAAGGATACGAAACCCTTCCTAAAAATAAAATATCTAATGGAGGACTCCCATCCCTTCCTCCTACACCATAGCTCAAGGGGTTTTGTAGAGGTGATTCAAAGAGAGATCTGTTCTCTACAGCCAGAGTAAGATTCAGGAACGTGTCTGGGTACCTTATTTCCCATTGATAATAACCGTGTGTGTGTGTGTAAACACATGTACCAGACTTAAGATCCTAAGTTTTCTTCAGCTGCCTCTGGTGGAGGGGCTGACTGTTAAATGATGAGGTCAAACGTTTAGAGCCAGATACTCATCTCTTTTCAAGCATGTCTGGATCCTCCATCGAGCCTTAAAAGGATCACATCACTGGGGTTCTCAGTCACCTTTTTTAAAAATTAAAAAAAAAAATCTCTAAAATTTGCACCACTTTACCATGCAGAGCTGAAGAAATTCAGCTGTGTAATTTGTCAAGAAAAATTTGAGAGGGGATGCGTTCATAGTTTGTGAACTATGGGGACAGAATCTCTGACAAAAGCTTTCTTTTATCTAACAGATAAAAGGCATGAAAGTCAGTGGAAGGGGAGGTTAGAGAAATTCAGACTAGAAATGATCTTGTTTTTCTGGTTTAGGATAATTTTAGCTGTAAAGGTGCTATTCCAAAATTACTGTCCAGACAAAGGAGCTGAGCAGTGAAATTCCCTGGCTGTTGTTATTCAGAAGCTCAAAATAGATGATCTGGTCTGGATTGGAAACCTATTAAAGCATAACAAACACAGTTTAAGCCAAAAATGACCATCGCAGTAGAGGGACTTTATGGCACAACTCCGATTTGCGCAGAAAGCTGTGAGCAAAGGCCATGTCTCTTCTGGGAATGGATAATGGATATTCACATGTTGTATGTTCCCGTCTTTTCCTGCTCAGGCCTTCTTGAATAGTATTATTACCGTGCAATGCTATAAATAAATCAACAAAGGAAAAATTGTGTGGTTTATATTCCTGTAGTGATTCTAACAGGATAGAAATAAGAAAGTGTTAACAGCAACTTGCCTCACATAAGAAACATGATTTTCTTGTTCCAACACGGCTGAAGCATTTTCAGACCACATTCCTTTTAAATCACTCTCTCACTGATAGCGTAGTGTAATGGAGCTTTTCAGATTCTCCTTGTTACAAATTTTTGGATTAAAAAGTTTGCTGTTCTGTAACAGATAGAAATCAGCACATTCAGCAAGGTGTGGGGTGGGAGTGACTTGTTCCATTTCTGGGGGCATGTAGTATTTTATCATCTTGCAGACTTCCTGCAATTTGGTATGCTGAGAGAAATTAATTTGACTGTTTACAATATTTAATTTTCAATAATTATTCAAGCATATATAACTACAGACATTTACAGTATGTAGTAAACAGATGGATTAGCAATTGTGCATGTAATTAGAAATTACACTTAAAATACAAAAAATGCATTTGAATATCCAGTTGCCTTTAAAAAGAAAAAAGGTATAAATGTGACTGAGTGCCTTAGAAATGCTTTATAGGAATAGAGTCCATTAAGTACCCTTCCTAAGTGAGTCTTTGCCAGAAATATTCACTGAACTGTAATTGCAAGTTGCATATACTTTTTTTTTTTAAAGATAAAGCTACATTCTTACAATTGGGTGATGTTTTCCATGCTGGTGTGGTATCAGAGTCACTGCAGGATCACTTTTCCCACCCTCCAAGCAAAGACCTCCCCTCTCCATCACTGCGTCGATGCTGTCAGTGGCACAATGCTGGGCACACGCTGCTGCACTGGGGTGCACCCGGGCTCCCCCCTGGTATGCAGTCCTCAGCCCTGCCTCTTCTAGAGGTCCGCTTGAGTCATGACACTTGAGAAATGATTTTGTTAGGACAAGATAAATCTTCCCCAGAAATCATGGAACTGTCAGGATGTGAAAGTACCGTAAATGAGTAACAGCCTGATCTTATTACTTTAGGGTTTATCCTTTCCCCACCTTGAATTGTGTTGCAATCTTTCATTCTGACTGGTCAAAATTGATTTGTAGGATAGGTAGCACAATGACCACAGGTAAAATCATCAAAATGCCTGTGAATGATTTTTTAAAGTGACTTTTGAAAAGCAATTTTAGATGCTTTTGAAAATACTACTTCCCAGATTTCCATGTGGTCTCATAACACAGCTCCTGGATTGAACGCTTTGGTGCTGTGCTGTTTAGGTCTCCCTCAGTGCTCATGTAGAAGCAGCCCAAGTTCAATTTCTCTGCTAATTTAATCTTTTTAAAAAACCAACAAATAACTCCCACTCTTTTGTCTCATGGATACTGTTTAAAAAGTGACTATAATTGTGCTGTAACACCTTCAAGGAATGACTTTTATCCTGCTCTTAGTGAAGTCGATGGGATTTCTGCCATTGCTGCAGATGGGTGTGGGATTGAACCCTCAGTGATTGTCTGAGTGTGAAATGAGAAAATATATTTAGCTGGGTTCACATGAGACTATTAGATACAAATTCTCATCCAAGATAACAGAGCTAATTTCTGTGGCCTTCCAGCGTATTGACCATAAATCATGTCATAAGCATGAAATACCTCTTCCTCCTGTAAACATATCTCCTCCCTTTTAGGGGATTATAATGCAACATAGAAAAAAATGCCAGTTTTAAAATTTTCTGCCCCGCAGAACTTTATTACATTTAAGGAATTATTTTAACTTTAGGAAAAAAAAATAACTGAAGGTGATAGTTCTTTTCCTAGAGTTGCAATACCATTATTTTTATGCTATTATTATATTAAAATTTTTGATACTGTTGTGCTATTCACTACTGCAATACTGTTTCATTTATTTATTTGCTGATGGAAATGCTTTTTTTTTTCTTGACCTCCCAGCATAGCACACGAGAACTCCTCTGTTTTTCCTGATTGTGATATTTTATATTTTAGAGAGGGAAGTGGAGGTTTTGCAGTGGGATAGGATAGTGAATGAACTGTCATAGTTTTAAGGTCAGAGGGTTATTAGATCACCTACGCTGACCCCCTCCATAGTTCATGTTGTAGAAAACCACCTAATTGCTCCTACACTGAGGTGTCTAACTGGTGTTTGACTACAGCCTGTATTCCATGAAGATACTGTTTTAAGGGCTCTAAGACTTTTTTTCCTGACACTTTTCTCCTTCATACTTTGAAATATCTGGTTTATTTTTTATTTGAATTTGTCTGCCTCTTCTTTCCAGCCATTGGCTTTGGTTGTACCTTTCTCTGCTGGAATGAAGAGCCCTTTGCTCCATAGTAATTTCTCCCTGTGCAGGTACTTATGTGCATTAATCCAATTATTAATTAATTAAACACAACATAGTTCTTTAATGCAGAGAGGGGAAAGGAAGCACTGATTTAATTAGTGCCAGATTGTCATTGACTTTTATGTAGGAAAATGCAGGTTGTTTTGCTTTCATAAACCCGTTCATGGTCACAGTCCAACAGTGACCTCCGAAGTCCTTCCTCCCCAAGTGCCCAGCATGCAGGAAAGACCGGGGTCAAATGCGGATGTGGGGGGCCAAAGTAGCTCCAAGGACCTTCCCAATATGAGCAACAGCAGCTGCTGATGTGGCAAAGATGTGCCAGGTTATCATTCACAAAAAATCTTTTTTGTGGCTCTGGCTCCCACGGTGAGAGCAGGGAGATGCTGAATTTCTTTTTTGTGTAGATGGGAAGTGAATGAAATGGTTGAGCCATTCGTCAGCCCCCCATGGCTCTTCCCTGCTTCCCCAAGGACAAATTGCTCAGTTGTTTTTATGTATAGAGATGGAAGTTTCTTGGCTTGGGGAGCAGTTACCCTATTTTGTGTTTCCTTTACGCTCAAAAGCTGGAAAACATGGTGTTACATCTGAATACATAGCAAGTATTCTGGGGGTAAGCAACCTTGACTGATGTTAGCTTTCTAAACTTCACAATATATATTAAAAGGAAGAACAAAGATGAAAACTCGATTTCTGATATTTCTGAAATGTACAGTGGATGCTCTTAGACTCATTTCTTTCCCCTTTGCTACCAGTGATGTCATATTCCCACACGTTGCAAGCCTGGCTGATTGGGATTTCAGTCGCAGTCGATGAGGGATGTTGTGCAGCACAGAAGAGGAACGATCCATGGCCTGAGCACTGCGGTCACACATTTGCCCCCCAAAGTGCCAACGTCGATGTCTGGGCTGTTGCTTGGTGCTCTCCCATCCAGTCAAGGGCTCTGTCTGTCCTACATACGGCATGATGCTCAATTCCTCACCCGCAGGTGAAACCTTGCTAACGGCACAGAAACCAATGTAATAAATCAGAGAGAGTTGTACTTTTGGAAAACCGAGTATCAGGGGTGAGGGACTGGCTTTTAGGTGACACAGGAAGAAGATGGGAGAGCCATGAGTTTGAACTTGGCTCCTCTGAAAGCCAGCTACAAGTCTGAACCTCAGGGTGTTGCCTCACTTTTGCTCAAGTTGGTTGCCAGTTAACTTGCTTGTGTATTAACAATTCCTCCTTAATGTGAAGTGTGAGGTCATTAAGACCTGGATTCCCTCCTTAGCTCTGCCGTAAGGCTCTTGTGTGACCTGGAAATGTCTCTTGGGACAGCTGCCCTGGGCCTTCCCTGGGTCAGGATTTTGTCCCAGCCAGCTGACTTTACGCCACCAGTGTACGACTCGTAGCCGCACACAGACAGAAATCCTGACTCAGCCCTCAAGAAAATATTGCAGTTCCCTAAGAGGGTGGGAGTATCTGAAGCACAAAAAGAAAATACATTTTTGTTGTTTTCATTTGCCTTCTGTCTTAGGGTAGACTGAACAGATTTTCCAACTTCAGATCTACAAATATATCTTTTTTCTGGGGATTGTTTTCATTTTGTTTCTTGTAAATGAAAGCTGAGAGTCTTTTGTAATTACAAGAGTCTGAGGACCTGTAACTTCAGCTAAAATACTGAGCATCAGGCAAGCAATGATAAATCCGTGACAGGACCCGTACCTGACTTCAGTGGAGTGAAGTATATGGTGACATTTGTGTGCTTGGCTCCTTACAATGAAATTCTGTCTCTGAAAGCACAACTTTATGACTGCAAGCAGCAGCAGTAATGATCCACTTCTTCCTCGCAGTGGTCTTGTGTGAGTTATTTCATTACTGCCTGTAATGCACTTTGAGACCTTGGATTGAGGAGCAGGGTGATTATTATGGTAGCTTAATAATATTGTTTAGAAGGATGTAATATGCTGCGGCACTGGGTTTCATGGAAATGCTCTCTGCATTCAGTGTAAATGCTCTCTATCACCAAAGTCAACTCGCAGAGTCAAAGTCACACTTGTCATTGCTGCTGCTCCATCTTCAGCAGCTCCTGAGGAGCAAAAGGTGAAGCCCCTGGCTCTGTGGTAGGACACAGCTTCAGCCCTGGTTATTCTCACCCGTCCTCCACTTTCACTGAGACTTTCACCTGCATTTAGGGCTCCCTGGTGCAGGGTGAGGGGTTTTGCCTCGGGGTACCATTCCTGTCCTTCTTGGGTTTCTATCAGTGCCTGGTTTTGTATTATTCTGTGCTGTGAGACTGCCATGATACTCTTTAGGTTATCCCTCTGGTTTAGTCCAGTCCTTTACAGATTTTTGTGATTGCTTTCAAAGATTTTACTGTGGTTTTGCTCTTAGGTGGTGATCACCTATTACACCCTGGTTTGCTCTCTGAGAAGGAAGCAGTACCTGCTGCCATAGGTTTCAAGGCCAGCAGGAGCTTCTCTAGTTGGAGACAACCAGACAGGTTTTTTTTGCAGGGGGAACGTGGGGATTTCATTGCTTCCTCATGGCCTAAACCTGCAGGACTGATTCCCTGGTACTGTCAGTGGCACTGCCACCTCCGTGGCAGCCCCTGCTCTCCATGGGGACGTGGGGTCTGGAGCCCCTCTGGCTCCCAGGGCTCTCTGTCTGCATGCCCCTGTCAGTCCACCCAAGGACCCAAGCTCATACCCATTCTCAGGTTTGCAGATGTTACTATATTGCTCAGTATCTGGAGGAGAGCAAATTCAAAAATGTCCTGCAAGTTGAATGGTGTTTTTCCATCCAATTCTATAACCTTTTATATATTTTGCAGCTTATTGTGCTTTTGTACCCATTTATCTCTTCCTTTTTTTTTTTTTTTAACAAAGGCAGGTGTATGGTTATCGAAAAATATTATTTGCCACTTAAATTGGTGCCTGACATACTGGAATGTCTGTACTGTAGTGTCTATTGAATTGCATTTTATTCTATTGTATTCAGATTTTTATATGAACCTTTAATGTCACAGCATCTAAATACGTCTCAAAAATGCAGTAACCAATGCATTTAACATCTCCAGGAAGGTACAGATGGGTTCTATATAAGAAATACTATTAATATACTCTTCAATACTCAAGTTGCATTAGAGCTTATATAAACCAGAAGCCTGAAAAAAAACCCTTCAGCATCTCTCTATAATGAAAGCACAGAGAAAAACCCCTCCAGAGGGCAGTTCTTCCCATTCTGGTTTTAGTTAGGAGGAGGTAAATAGCTCTTTGAAAGTCCTAGAGAAAGAGCTTAGGTGCCTTAACATAGCTGTTTGGAGCTTTCCCACCAGCATGGTAGAATATGTGGCTCCAGAGCAGTAGAAGATCAGAAAGGAGGGGGAGGCTTCAGGGTGGGAGTTACCATGACTTTGTCTCTTTTGTCCTTCTCCTCCTGTCCCCCATCTCCCACCACTTCTGGGTGTCATGGGACATGTAGTGTGAGAAGCCCTTTTATTCTCCTTTCATTTGCCTTTCTAGCCCCAGCTCAGCAATACTCTCAGTAAAAAGAGGAAAGAAAGGTGTGAAATGATACATATATTTTTTGGCATCCAGCTTATTTTCATCTTTTGCTTGCCCTGGGACTGGAATAATTAGCTTTGGTCCACATTTGGGGCCTCTGAGTGCTGTTGTAGTATAAGCAATGGAAATAGCAAAGCTGGTGTCTCCAACCAAAGAAGTCATGTGGGTTTTTCCCTTACTTGGTCATGGAAAATGATAAATGACAAGAAGCTTTCGTTTTGGCTTTTCAGATTGATTCCTGACCATACGTGTCATGTGAGACACATAAATGCAGCTTAATGATAAATTCCAAGGGGAAAGGAAGAATTAGGAGGGATGTATCTGAAAATACAACATCTTTGCCAGCCAGTTACATGCTAGAATATAATTTCTGACTGATTATCATCTAGTAACAATTAAACATCTTTAACCTTTTCAACCTCCTGTGATTTGGTGCATTAATGACAAATGTAAAATGCAGCGCGTATCTTTCTGAAGAGGTTACACAGAAAAAAAGATGTTGAGTGAGATTTATCAAGGTTTAATTTACATAGCAAATATGGTTATTACTTAAATTGTCTTTCAGAACACAGTGTCCAGAGAAAGAATATTCTTCTGATGCTACTTAATGATTAGATTTCAAAGCCAAGAGGAATATGGTGCCAGGCATTGTTGGGTTTTTTTTAGTTTGTTTTTTTTTTTTTTTCCCCCTGTGTGTTAAAAGAATCCTAATATAATTTTCAAAGTAGCATTTTAATCACCAATTCTTACATTTACCATAATACCTGTAAGATACGTAGTCCTATTATTTAAAGTTACCAGGAAATTTCATATTTGTAAGGACATCATAAAATTAGGCTTGAATTTCACCATTCTGGTCTGGTCTTCCTTGTTCCGAGTTAAAAAAAAAAAAAGAAAAAGAAAGCAACTGTTGCCAGGTGGGCTGAAAAGTAATCTGCAGTGACTAATCAACTGCAAATGTGCACCACTCGGGTACCGAAGCAGGTAAAATTGCCAGTCATTTTTTAAATCGGGGTCTCAATATTTTTTCTCTGTGGTGGTTCTGGGCTCTAGGAAATGCTCAGTATTCAGAAGTCATTTAGGAGGAACGCATTGCAGCCATCGGAGAGAGCAGATTGATCAGCTTAAGCTTTTTCTTTAAAGATGAGTGAAAAGGGCTGCACGTTTTGTGTATTACAATGATCCCCTGAAATGAGGCTGTGTATTTCCCTGCCTCTGCGAGGGCTCAGTCTGCTCTGCCTCTGCTGCAGCTCTCGGTGTATAAATAGGCTGAGTGGGTTTTGCCAGGAGTCTGCGCTGAAAAAGCTCTCGTAGATCATGTTTGTCTTCAGCCTTCTGCAGTTTGGGGGTGTTTCCCAGGGGAAGCGTGTCAGGGGCGGGCAGCAGAGCTGGGGTCAGGTGGCCAAGAGGAGAAAGGGGTGAAGCGGTGGAGACCCTCTGCACAAGCAGCAGCCAGAGGTTTGGAGGATAAACAGTAAAACCCATTGGCTTTTGCAGTAGGTGATGCTCAGCTCCGTTCACTGACCTCTCCACAGCAAGGACTTATCTAACAAGAAGAAGGGAGAATCTCACCCAAGGAGACACCATATGTACACCCTCAGGACAGTCCTGCTTGGCACTTCTCTTGCATCTTAACCTCAGCTTTGTCGGACATCTCACAGCGGTTTTCTAACAACAAAACAAATACTTCATGTTATATTTACGGCCTTTACTTCTGGGCTGTAGCCACATGATTCCACTCACATAGCTTCTGCCATCCTCATATGAAATGTGTGGCAAAAGTTCTAAATCATATGCTGCTAAAATTCAGCCAGGCGGTCAGCACTTAGCTGCTGATCCGGGGAGCATTGCAGAGCCTGACTCAGTGTGGCTGTGTAGGTGGAGGCATAAGGTATGGGCTGAAATCCAAACACTGTACAAACTACCCTTGTTCAGGCTCCTGGAACCAGAGCTTAACATTTACAGAAATAGCACACAGCGAGCGCCTCAGCTTTGGCTGTGGGAGTCAAGGCGGCCAGGGGATGGGCGATGGGGTGGTGGAGAAGGTGTGTGATGGGAGAGGAGGGGAAGCTTTTTTAATCTTCCAAACTGTACACAAGCAGCATGGTAGCACTCACAGTGTCTTGGTACTGTGAACTTGTAGCAGATGCAGTGTGACAGAAGCAGATCCACCCCAGGCTCAGTCCACCTCCACTGTGGTGCAGAAAGAAGTTAGTGACGGAGAAGAGCTTGAAGAAAGGGGACAAGGAACATCTGCTGAACCTCCTTATGTCATGAGGTGTGGGGGCTGTAATCAGAAATCATTGAAAAGGAGAAAACATATTTGGGATTATCTATCCACCCTGTGTGTTCAGTTGCTTACATTAGTTTATAAATCTCATTCTGGTTAGAGCCACCTCATGGTCTCTCAATTCTCTGGGTTGGCAGTACTGATAATGGTGAAGTAGTGTCTTTTGCAGTTTTCACCTGCTCTGCCTTGGCAATCCTCTCATGCTGTTAAAACCTAAAATGACTGCCTAGGACCAGAGTCCCAGCATCATACGTCTGTTGATTAAAATTACTTCTGGGCTTACAAAGAGCAAAGAGCACAACTTCAGAGAACCCTGCGTAGCTTTCTTCAGCTCCCCAGTTACCTAACCACCTGTTAGGAGATGGATTAACGATGAACACTGCAGCTTTGCATAGTACTTTTGAACAAAATATAAAGGGACAGTAAAACACAGGCAAGGGAACTCTGTGAGTCATTGGTCATTTTTTATGCTGTCAAGTACCTTCATACAAATCACGTACAGTTAGAGCTTTCTTCTGAACAGCCCCTAGGTATAATTGGTGAAGATGTCTCTCAAGGCAAGTTTGACAAAAGGGCAAACTTCTCATTTTCCTGGAGCTGACATTGACCAAAACATCCTGAAGTCCTTGCAGAGGAGCAGAGCCTGATTAATGTCTCAGCGACAAGGTGAAGGAGGGTTAGTGGAGGCTGCAGCAACTTCTCAGACTTTCATTGTGCCGCCTTTTCACGCATGCACACACTGCAACGTTTTTGTATGTGCTTGAGGTTTTTCTCTGCTAGGACATCTGAAAATTAAGGTCTTGTCGCTTAGTTGTATTAGCAGATGTAAAAGGTGGGTAGTGGGTGTTCTTTGTTGCAGAAGAGGCAGTGTGTAGGGGCTCAAACCATATTCCCTTATTTATTCTCCATAGCAGAAAGAGAACTCAATCCGTAGGATCTTTTAATTAAAAATAATTTCTTTCTTGACAGTCTTTCAACAGCCAATGTATTGTTTAGTATCCTTTAACAAACCACTTAGGACTATCAAAAACTATAGCCTGCATGGAAGGTGTCCCATATATCAAACTATTTAATCTTAAGAGAAAAAAACGGCTGGATTTTTGCAAGTGTAAGATGAAAGGTAAGAATTGTCTTAAATTAAAGTTGGATATAAAGTTCTGATAGTCTGGTGCTGAAAGGTCACTGGGGAAGAAGGTTTAGCACTTGTAGTTATATTTTGTGAGAAACAGCTTTGTAAAATTCATTGTTCAGCAAGACCTCTGAATGGTGTTGAATTATTTTTATGTGCAGAGACATTGTACTCTGAATTCATTGCCATACACATTGAAAAGGTGCATGCACACCTTTTCTTATTTGTTGTTAATTTTAATCCCTTTTCTTGTGTTTATCTACGTTCTCAGTTTGTACTCGTATTAACTGCTATGAGGCAGCAACCAAAAGACACACCTTACGCTGCAGTTGTTGAACTGTTCAGAAGAGGCACGAGCTCTTCAATATAAAAGGAATGTCTAAATCTAAGAGACAGTTTGCCTGAGGCTCTCAAAAATATTCCCCGGGTGCCAGCACATAGAAAGTACCAGCAGCTCCTGGTGAGAAATGTACGTTTGTAGGGAGTACAAATGTGCATTATTCTCGATTCGAGTTTGCATGAGGATAAAGGAGAGAGGGATCCAATAAAAACAGTCGGGTGAATAAACCAGAGTCTGTTGCTGTCGATAAGTTTTTTTGGAAAGGAGTGCAGTGCGCTGGGTGCGAGAAGCTGGGTTGGGCGGGTGACATTTCTAGAGCAGGCGGCACTATGAGGAAAGTAGGGCATTTTGAGCATATGAAAGAGAGAGGTGTGCGGAGCTTCATTAGGGATTCTAGTCATTTCTTCAGTACAAGACAAGATAGACAATGTATTTTGCATGTTAAGTCACTTTAGTCGTTCTCTATGTGTTCCACATGTAGGTTAAACATCTTTATTTTTACTTCAAATAAAGGTGGGTATCTGTGCAAGACAGTGACATCTCTGAGACTGAATTTTAACAAGAGAACTTAATGGTGGAATTATTTTAGATTTGCTTTGGGTTCTGATTTAAGGAAGGTCTTTTCACCTACAGCATCCTTTTCTGTGCTTTTGTTACTGGACCATTTCGGGTCAAAATTTACACATGCATTTACTCTCAAAGGTAGTTTCAGTCAGAAGTGGTGTTCATAGCTTTCCCCACTGGGGTACATGGTACCTTTTCAACAAGTCTCAGTATCACAAACATTTAAAAAATATTTTTAATAAGACTACTCCTCCTAACCCAGAATTCAGTTCTGCTTAACCTAGAGTGTTTGACAGCACTATTCCGAAACATCTCAAAAGATGTCTCCAGGAATTTCAGGCTGCTAAAGCCAACACAACAGCCAGTATAACTTTTGTAAAGAATATCAGTGACCCCAAAACTACTGGAGTTTTACAAATGAATTGAATAAATCCAGTTGATAGAGTATTTTTTTTTTTTTGAAAGCTTCCTGAAACCTTCAGCAAGGCTTTTGACACCGTCTCCCACAGCATCCTCATAGCTAAGTTTAGGAAGTGTGGGTTAGATGAATGGACAGCTAAGTGGATTGAAAACTGGCTGAAAGACAGAGCTCAGAGGGCTGTGCTTAGGGGCACAGAATCCAGCTGGAAGTCTGTAGCAAGTGGTGTCCCCCAGGGGTCAGTACTGAGCCCAGTCCTCTTCAATGTCCATCAATGTCCCGGACTAAGGGATGGAATGTACCCTCAGCAAGTAGGGTACTAGGAGGGGTGGCTGTGCTGCCATTCAGCGAGACCTGGACAGGCTGGAGAGAAACCTTATGAAATTTAACAAGGGCAAGTGTAGGGTGCTGCACCTGGGGAGGAAGTAGAGGTTGGGGGATGACCTGGTGGAGAGCAGCTCTGAGAAGAAAGACCTAGGAGTTTTTGTGGACAACAGGATGCCCATGAGCCAGCAATGTGTCCTTGTGGCCAAGAAGGCCAATCAAGAAGAGTATGACCAGCAGGTCAAGGGAGGTTATCCTGCCCCTCTACTCTGCCCTGGTGAGGCCCCATCTGGAGTACTGTGTCCAGTTCTGGGCTCCCCAGTTCAAGACGGAGAGGGAACTGCTGAAAAGGGTACAGCAAAGGGCCACAAAGATGATTAAGGGCCTGGAGCATATCTCCTATGAGGAAAGGCTGAGTGACTTGAGTCTTTTTAGTCTTGAGAAGACTGAGGGGGGATCTGATCAATGCATATAAATACTTAAAGGCAGCGTGTCAGGAGGATGGGGCTGGTCTTTTTCAGTGGTACCCAGTGACAGGACAAGAGGAAATGGGCACAAACTTGAGCATAAGAAGTTCCACCTAAACATGAGGAGGAACTTCTTTACTGTGAGAGTGGTAGAGCACTGGAACAGGCTGCCCAGGGAGGTGGTGGAATCTCCTTCTCTGGAGATATTCAAAACCCGCCTGGACAAGTTCCTGTGCAGCCTGCTCTGGGTGGACCTGCTTTGGCAGGGGGGTTGGACTAAATGATATCCAGAGGTCCCTTCCAACCCCATATGATTCTGTGATTCTATAATTCTATGAAAGGCTTTTCACCAAAGTCTGTTAGTAATCCAAACTTGTGAAGTGTCCTATGCCCAATATTTTTGTCCCCATAAAGGGTTTCTACAACACAATAGTAGTTTTGTAGTTCTAGGTGAGATTTCAGGCTACATTTACTCCTTCAGTATTTAGAGGAAGGGATCCAGTAGGATCTTTGAATTCTTTTTCACCAACCTCTTTCATTTTTATTTTTTTTTCTTTCATTCACTTACTCTGGAAAGTCCCTTGTGTGGTTCTTAGGCGCAGCCACTGCCATCTGTAATGCCATGTCCACCTTGCAACACAGCAGGAACTGGTGAATCCATGATACTAAAACAGTATCTTGAAGACAAAATTTCTTCTGTATCTCAAGCATGGTATCTCACCCATTAGGAACAAGAAAGAGGAAACTGTTGGTTGGGCTCTCAGAGTTTTAATAATGAGTGTGGGAAACCGTCACTGTTGTCTTTACAGTATCTTTACTATGAAGTTATATTTTTCAACTGCAAAAGTTAGTATGGACAGAAGGAAGTTCTTTGAATTAGGACTTGCCCATCTGCTGGAAAACAGGACCTCAGGGCTTCACTTTTTACTTTGATTTCGTACCCCAGGGAGGTTTTATTCCAGGACCCTTTGGGTTTGAATACACATTTTCCCACTCAAGCAAAGGTCTGTGGAATAATCTTACAGGACTAATATTTCTCACCATCTCTTTATTCAGTGCTGTTCCAGTTTGTGGCCAAAGCTAAATACACAAGAAGAAACAAGAATTAGCAGAAGAAAGAAATGCAGTTCCCCTCTGAATGTTTTAAAAATCAATACATTGATCAAAACCTCCCTTCTGTGGGAAAGTATTTGTATATTCCAATCTGTTTTAAATCTCTTTAGTTGTGTTTTATCTTTATGAGGACAGAAATTTGATTTGATTAAGGCAAAAGGAGAATTTTTGACAAATACAGGAGTACAGCACAGTGCCTTAAAATGGAATTCTTCACCAACTGCACATTGATGTAACTCAGTTAACTTACTTAGGATCATATGGCTAAAAAAATCAGCGTAGAATTGGTCCTTGCATTATTAATGACTAAATAGCAAAAGTGGGGGAAAAAAAGATGCTGTGATATATACATATATATGTATACATACATATGTATACTGTACTCACTTGTTTGTAAAGAAGAAAAATTGGAAAATGCTTGAGAAAAAACGGAAATAACCTGTGCTTCAGCCGATTTCTGTCTGGTATAGCTCTGTAATTTGTATTTTGAATATATGGGTATATAATTCTGAATGTGTGCAGAGAAAAACTCAATATTGTCAGTACTTTACATTAAAATGCAATTTTCAGTGCCATTAATAATGCAGACTATTCTATAGAAAGTGCAGATGGAAGAGAATGTTGATAAGTATGGCTAATAACTGAAGATAAAAGTAACTTAAATATTTTACCTTTATTAAAACTCGGACCTGCCATACTGAGACTGACTTATAAACTGTCATGTAGTCATAGAAACATAGAATGGTTTGGGTTGGAAGGGACCTTAAAGATCATCTAGTCCAACCCCCCTGCCATGGGCAGAGACACCTCTCACTAGATCAGGTTGCTCAGTGCTACCCATCATCATCATCATAACCTATCCCTTCTGTTTTATCTAGCTCTGGCCACATTTTGAGATTAAAAGAGCAGGTGGTGATTTTAAGATCCTAAAAGCAGAGGCAACGTTCCAACTTGCTGCCATTTTCCTTGTGTTTTTTTTGTCTGCAACTCACCCAGAGGTTTAGATCCAACACAGTTTAAGAAGTCGACTAGTCCCACTCCAGAAGAAGAGGCAGCAATTACCACTGTATTTCAGAATGAGTACAATTATGATATTCTAGTATTATAATTAGTAGCATTATTAGATGTGTTGCTGAGCACAATGTGTTACATTTTCCAAAGAGCCCTTACGCCTTGGGATCGTGTTTGAAAATCCCACAGGCTGCTGTTTGTGCCTTCTGACTGTGCTGCTTCTGCACACACTTAATTAATAGGTTAGTAGGCAGAGAGTTATTTCAGATCTTCATTTTGAGGGGATGCTCTGCAATTGGGCTTTATTTTATGTGGTTGATTTTTACAGCACAGATCCAAGTTTGGAGAAAAATCCGTCTTTCATGAAACACCAACTCATTAAATCCCATAATTATGTTGTCGTTATTTTCCTCATGTCAGTCATTTTCTCTGCAGCAGCTTAAGATAAGGCATAGTTTGTATCTTCTCTTACTAATGGCTGGAGAGCTGTTTTGAATCTTTGCCCATTGCATAATCCAGTAAAAACCTTATGCATAAATCGAAAAAAACACCTGAAATTTCTAATGTAACGGTAATGTGTGAAGGAGAACTGGCATACTTTTTTTCCTAGTAAAGTAGTTAATTCTTTTGGTAGTAGTAATTATGTCACATTTGTTCAGTAGCACACATTAAGCGAGACTGCATAACCTTTGTGCCCCTTCACGTTTCACGGCTTGTATTTGCTGAGTGCTCAGAGCAGGGGCATAAAACACTAAGTACGTTGTACTCAAACGGTAAATATTCAAACTGAAGTATGGTGCTTCATTAAGTAAAATTAACGACATTTACATTTTAAATGGTTACAGTCATGTGTCGATGCAGTTTGGCCATTAGGAGGATGCTCTGTGCCTGAGCACAGCCCCTTGCTGTGCAGTGGAGGAGGCTGGGGGGGGCAAAAGAGGGGTCCCTGGGGCTGCATCTTGCCCGTAAGGCTCCAAAACAGGTTTGCCCTGTGTTGATAATATACTTGTTCTGGCTCCTGCTGTCTCTGAACTAAAATACACCGACTGCAAGCAAGAATAAATCTGTGCAAATAATATACCTTATACACAATGTCACTCTGATGTTCAGCATGATCCCGATCTATTTATAATCTATGAAACTGATATACTGATACTCCATACTATATGGACTCAGCCAGCTCCTTATGAGTAATAAATTTTTGTGATGTTCTCTAACATCCCTATTTTACAAATGCCTGAAAACCAATATCCTTGCCTATGCCTTATGTAGAAGCACAGTCACAAAAGGACAGTGATTTCTGGAATAACGAACCTGTGTGTACACTGATCTCATTGCCAGTTTCTTCTCACTGTCTCCTAGAGCAATCCAGTAACATTTGTATTGCAGCAGACCTTTCAAAAACACAGACTCATAGAATGGTTAGAGTTGAAAGGCACCTTAAAGGTCATTGAGTTCCAACCTCCCTGCCATGAGCAGGGACACCTCCCACTAGACCAGGTTGCTCAGTAGCGATTCTTGCACGGACTAATCAAAAAATCTGAATTTTTGAGAGAGTGACTAGAAACCAGCAGTACTATTAGCTGACTAGCATTTCATTAATTTAATAAATCAGTTAGTTTGTATTGTATTTTTCCTATACTTTATCTATCATTTCATAGTAAGTAATGCATGCTTTTAAAATATTGTTTATGGACTTCATAATTGAATTCTAGTTAGCCTCCCAGTGCAATCTCGTACGGGAATAAAATATAAAATGAGGTAATAAAAGTAATCTAGCAAATAAAAAAATTCACAAATCTTGCATAGCAAACCATAGAACTGCTTTAAAGTGTGTGCAGATTTAATGTATGGTCCTGGTTAGAAAAAGGTTTCCAATTTCGTGTAAAGTTACAGTTTAGTTACAATTCAGTGTGTTTTAATGATTACCAACCACTGGACTGAAACTTACTTCAGGGAAATAACTAAAAAGTACAGCTGCAAAACAAGATTAGAATTGATTATTTAAATGAATGTTTCCTGCTTGCTGATTTAAATCATGATTAAAATGGGTGATTTAAGTCACTTCTATTTATATCATCTTGCGCAGTTTGGAGACTGGCAGTCCAAGTCCAGAGACGTTATTTCCTCTCCCAGAGTGACAGAACTGCCTCCAGTAAACCACAATTACATTTCAGAGTCCTCTTGCCTTCACTAGTTACTCAAGGATTTTTCTTTCTCCCTCTGCTTAAACAAAGTACCTTTGTGTCACAACTTACCTAATTACTGCTTCCTTTATTCAACCTACTTATCGACTGCTTTTTTTTTGGTCTGAAATGTCTTTTGTTTTACTTGTCCTTCCTTGAGAACTCTCCCCAGCACTTATAGAAGGAGGATATCGACAGATGTAAATAGCACAGCTTCTGTGGTTAATGAATTACTCTCATCAGCAGAGCATGCTAATGGACATTGAATGCCTTTGCCTCATTCCAAAGCAAAAATCACTGTGAGGGTGGCTTAAAAGTTGCTTCCTTTCCTTTGCATTTGCAGCACTCAGTTGTTCAGGGATAAATCTGAAAACTGTGGTAATTTGTTTGATTGTCCCCACCTTGCTTACAGTTGTCTGTCTGTCTCACAGTTCAGCATGACTTTGTGTGGTATGGTCTGACTTCATACGATAAAAGTTTTGTTTGGCCTTTTCAGTTTCATTTAAGGGAGTAATGTTTTGCAGCTGGAGAGTTCTTGTAGTCACTGCAAATAGAAGGCATGAGAGCTTTCAGTGTAACCTAGAGGTTCATCTCCATCACACCATTACTGAGAATGTAAGAGATCATAATGAAATCTTCAGATTTTTGAATATCAGTTGCCTAAAGACTGAAAGAATGAGTATGAGAAGCTCTCTGACTGACTTTAAAAAGGTGAAAAATGGCTGGATTTTCTTCAGTCAGACATCCAACATTACTTTTTTCTTTTTGGATCCTTCATAATTCTTCTGATAAGTAAATTTGGTGATGTGTAATGAAAAGGGAGATGTAAAATGTGTTGTCCTCTCTTCTTTGTGTTTCTGTTTCAAACCTATGAAAGACCTGTAATGGTACTCCTGGGCTTAAGGACATTCAGAAGCTTATCATCTCATCGCATACTGTAATTATGTGGGGCAGTTACATAGGATGGCTGGAGTTTGGTCCTAAAGAAAGTCTTTTAGTGGGATCCAGCCATACGGAGTAGTAATTGGAGTTTCTGGGCATTATTATGAAGGCGATTAAAATCCCACAAAACCAAAGACTTTCAACTTAAAGAACAGATATTATGCTATCAGTGTCCCTAGATTAAACAAGCAACTGACCTACACTTTCTATTAGTGTCAGAAGGAAATGAGTCATTCTCTTCCAGCCAAAGACCTCGAGTATCCTCAAGAATCTGCAATGGGTCTATTCATGCTTCCCTCAGTCTCTGCATCAAGAATGATTTGTCATGCAAGGAAGCATAAGTAAGGGAAATCAATCTCACAGAAGCTAAGGAAAGTGCACTTCTATGCAGCTTCTCCAAAACAGGGTTCCTGAAAGCGTTTGGGCACTGGAGTCAATGGTTCTCTGTCCAGAGGATGAGGGTTCTGGCCGTGGCAGAGGAAGAATGCCTTGGCAAAGGAGGAGAGCTTTTACTGTGGTCTGCCTTTGCAGTCATGAGTGGGATTTTTTGGGTCATCATACTACACAGCACTTTCACTTAAAAAAACCCCAGTTTTTATAAATGGGTTAAATAATTTATTTTCTCAAAAGTGTTATCAGGCAACTGTTGTATCTGAGGTTTCTGTGTGCGCTTCTTAGGAAATCTCGTGTTGCAGTGAAGTGATGGATTAGTTGAGGTATTTGGTTTAGTCTTGGAAGAGCAGCCATCAGGTTCAAGAGTCAGTGCAGGGATGGTCAGGAATTGCTTTGCCACATCAGGGGGAAGCACCACATGGAGGTGTTCAGTTCCCTCCATCCACCCTTCTTGCACAATGAGTCAGCTGAGGGGAGAAGGGTCTCAAATACTACCTCCAAAGTGAAATTAGGAAGAGATAGAAAGGCCAGCAGATTCAGCCAAGATAACTCCAAATTAACACACCATCAGATCAGCCATACTTGGCAAATTCTTCCTGACATAGATTAAATGGGAAGATTTATTATCTTTCAGTTGCATTAAAAACTGGAAGGTATTCTGATATCTACTTGGCTCTCTTCTTTTTTTTCTTTCTGGTAGATTTTAAAAAAGTCATTACTTATATCCTTAAATATATTATTTATTGCTGCTGAAGATGATTCTGTTGGTTAAATTTTAAAAAAGGACCAAAACTAGTCTGTGTCAGAGCTTTCAAGCTGCTTATGGCATAAGCACAATTAGGACGGACAGAGACACATCTCCATGATACCTTGGGTCCTGCTGAAGCAATGTGACTTCCCAGGTCCAGTTTCCAGTGGAGATACCTGTGGTCACTCTTCAGAAGTGCTAACCAGCATTCTGGGAGGTGCGCTGAGCCAGTGGTTTCTGTTTAGTGTGAATATGGACTCATTTTTTACAGACAAGTGCTTATTTTCCTTAAGTCATGATTATAGCTATTAATAGCTTCATCAAGACAGCTCTTCAGGTTGAGCTTTTCCTGATGAACTTGATAATAAAAATCCTGATGACTTCCTGGGAAGTTGCTTTGGATGCAAAGTTGCATTATTAGGACCGTGTCTACTGTCTGTTTCACTCATGTAACAGAATTTGAGGGAGAGGTGATTCCTTGTCTCTCCTGTGTGCTGGAGAATAAAATGTCAAACTGTATCTTCAGGGCAGTTTCCCAGGTATTTTCTGCTTGTAGTGGAATTTAGAACTTTGTCTTCTTTCATTTGAACATAAGGAAAAGAAAAAAAAAAAAAAAGGCATTTGCTGTCTCTCAAATTTACCTTTTTTTTTTTTTTTAACTAACAGTGACTCTTAGCCAAGTCTGAACCTGTCATTTGCTTTTCCAAATCAAACTATTAAATACCAGCAGCTCTCCTTCTTATGTTGGAAGAGTTGACAGTATAGTTTAAAAGGCATGGTTTACTCTTAGGTTCTTGAAGGTTTTTCCCTTCGTTTAGGCAAACTGCTAAGTGATAACCAGGTTTTATGCTTTGGGGAGGAAAGAAAGATAGTTCTATGCTTGGATAAAGTTAAAAAGCTTATTTTCCTCCATGGAGACTAGCCTTCCAAAGACAGGCATATTGCACCTCTGTGGGAAGCATCCAGCATTGGGCATTGTTGGAAGTATAATACTAGATTACTCTCAGTGAACCACTCAGTTCTTTCAAATAAGACTGTTATTGTCCTAAATATTATATAGGGGAGATAATATCCAGCTAAGCAAGGAAACTGAGAAGAAATTAATGAAGGGCAAAATATGGATTACTTGAATTAAAAATGTACACTTTGGAACACAAAGCTCACTGTTTATTTATACATACATCCTCATTGGGTTTGTCTGTCCTTGTGACTAGCTCCAGAGTTCACAAAAGCCATAGTTTGTGAAATCAGAACTAACTACATGGAGCAGATTATTTTTTTTCTTAATCCTTTTTTATTGTGGGAAGTTCTAACCTTAGAGCATGGACTTCCCATGCAACCTCAGTTGCATTCATAGAATCATAGAATCATTTGAGTTGGAAGGGACCTTAAAGATCATCAAGTTCCAAACCCCCTGCCATGGACAGGGACACCTCTCACTAAACTAGGTTGCTCAAAGCCCCATCCAGCCTGGCCTTGAACACCTCCAAGGACGGGGCATCCACGACTTCCCTGGGCAACCTGTTCCAGTGCCTCACCACCCTCACAGAAAAGAATTTCTTTCTAGTATCTAATCTAAATCTC